>CAXKVX010002619.1:0-26437 GCA_964058865.1 Eleocharis quinqueflora
AGGTATCTCTTCTGCTGAAGGACAGTTTTATTGATTCATTTCCTGTCAAGGATCGACCCTTTATCAAGGTACACTTTTTTATTATTATTTAGAAGTGATTCCTTGTTCTATCTCTTCCGTTTGCTTCTAACTCTTTTCCGTTCCATGTTGTTTACAGTTATTTATAGACACACAGATGTTTTCTGTACTATCCGATTCTCGGCTTGCCTTGTATGAAGCTGAACAGACATGAAAGAGGGGCACAGTACCCAAAAAGAAAAGGAAATTAAGAAATAATACTTCCTATCTGGCTGATAGTTATATTGTCCGCAGATCAATCCTGAAGCACCAGCTAAGAGTTTATGAAATAAGGAGCATCTGCTCTGTTATGGTGGTGCACCCCAATTTTTAAAATGGGATCTTGCGCTTTTTAAAGGATTACATGTGTTACTTGGGTGTATTTGTTTTATGGCCTGACAAAGTATACAGGGATGATGCTTAGAGCTACAGTAAATGGAAGTTGTAAATTATACCTTTCGAGTTGGAATGCAAGGATCACAGTTGTCAAAACGGTCTACTGGTTTGCATGATTTTATATTGCGTCTTGAGAACTACCAGATTATATGAAGTAGAATAGCAGTGTGATCTTCATTTACCAAAAATGAAAATTTATTTATTTCGCACTCTCTTCCTAAAATAACGATTAGCAGTGATAAAGCTGACGCTACTCTACAAAACTGAAAGAAAAAAAAAAGATTTGTAAAAATAAAATATTACAAATGTAAAAGAGTAGTACAAAAAGTATCAATTTCACAAATATGACCTCAAAGGTAAACATAGTCTAACATCTATATGATAACTAAGAAATCTCCATAGGTGAATTTGAATAATTGAATCCAATCGGAGAAGTTTCAAAGCATTCTAACTCGGTGGATATCACACAGCAGCGTCTATAATAATATGTCAGGAGCCACCTAGTATTATCGCTGTTGAATAACAAATTTTTTTGGTGAATTATGTTATGGAACAAAAACAATATAGGCTCCTGAATTTTGATGATTGGATGACTAATATGAACCTAATCAAGTGTCGTTACAAATGTGACATGTCCGTATCGCCGTTTTTTTTCTTTTTCGAAGAAAAAACATTTTGTATTAGAAAAGTAAACAATGTGATTATACTAATTTTAATCTTTTTGTTAAATAATATTAATGTTTCATTAAAATTAAAATTAGATAATAATAAATATCATGCATCTTTTTTTAAGTTTTTTTGAAAGCATGATAATTTATATGAAAATGAGAAATGTGTGAACGTTAATGACGTGAAATTAATGTTATTAATGATTTATACTAAAATTAATAACGTGAAATTAATCATATATTTCATCTCCTCTATCATCATATTCTCTACATAATCATTTTTTTTAAATCAAAGCAATTCTAACAAACATAATCACAAACGAAACTACGAAACATATTATCACGAAACAATATATTTTCTTTAATCATATAAAGTAAAAAAATAATAATTATTTTATTCGTGACGAAACAAAATGAAAAACGATTAACACGACTGCCATTGACAGTCCTATCCCTATCCTCCGGATACCAACCAACGTGCTGGTCGTACGAAATTTATGTTTGGGTGTCGGCTTGTCAGGGTATTGAGAGACAGAACTAATACAGGGTGTGGAAGGACTGACATCCAATTAATTACAGATTATATACATTCCCTTTGTTTTGATGGGACCCCGGACTTCATGTGCACAGTCTCCACGTCAGCTTTTCGTTCTTTTAAATCGTCCGATCTAATGAACGGAATCTTGGACGGCCTCAATTTTGGTCACAAGATCGGTTACTCGGTTAGTGGTATTCACTAGCTAGGACTGTTAATTGACGGGCTTTTATTCATTAGCAGCTCAAGTTCGTTAGATTCAGTTAGGTTCTGTTCGGTCTCTTTCCATTCGTCACTGTGCGAGTGAGAAATTTTTTTTTGTGAGTGAATAGAATTGTTAATTGACGAATTTTTATTCGTGTCGAGCTCAAGCTCATTAGATTCGATAAATGTTTAAACTAATGTTTTGTTTATGTAACTATTTATATATTCAGTTCATGTTAAGTTCATAATGTATCACAATTTATTCAAGTGGATTTTTTGAACGAAATTTCACAAAATATTTGATGTTTTGCTTATTAAGGGCTCGTTCGATCTTATCCTACACTCACGGAAAATTTAAAATTTGGTTTGAACAAATTTTTTCTCCCCACCCAAACAGTAACTTTTAGTTCAATTTCCATTTTCCATCCTACTCTTGAATTACCTCCGAACATGCCCTAAGTGAATGATGGTATAACAATGAAAGTTGTTCTCTTCATCTTACAAGTTCGTGCAAGCTGAGCAATTTTTGAGTGAAATAATTTATCAAGCAACTTTCAATTGTTTGATTTTATTCTAGTCTTATTGCTAGTGAATACACAAAAGTACACTTTGACCGGATAAAATAATATTCTGGAATTCATTTCTCATTCTTATTTGTTCTTTTTATGAATATCTCTGTCTGTGCACGTACTCTACTCTTATCTTGACAATTTACCAGAAGTCGGTACCAGAGTCTGAGCATATGATCAAGCTTTTCCTCTTATGCTTTCAATAATCTACTATGCAAACAAGAATAACAAAATTCTTTAATTCCCAACTAGCATTCGTATTATTTTCCGTTCTCATGTTGCTTAGATCGAGTTTTGGGGGATTGTGAGACAGTGTGAGAGAAGATTGTGCGAATAAGTTTTGGGAGAGAGAGTTTGAACTGGATTAATTAATTGAACTGTTTGCATTATGTCCATGATTTGTCCAATTAATTTTAATAATTGAGCTTGGACTGAACTTCAAACCAAAACGAAAATAGCTCATACTAATAAATGTTCGATGAAGTCCAGTCTGCTTTGTCCATGGACAACCATGTTCATTACTGATAGGTCATTTTATCGATGGCCTAAGTGCTGCTTTCCGAATAACTTTCCGAATAAGACTAACAGCCGGCCTTATGAAATTGTTACGAATAAGTTATGACACACTCTCTTCACAATTACAATAGTGAAATAGTTATTTAGCACGAACAAACATGTCCTCACTAAAATAGCCCCTAGGTGGTTATTTCAGAAACTACCATCTTGAATCCTATATAAAGACTGATAAAACAAAGAAGAGATCATCTCCTATCTCATACCATCACAAATACATAAATCTCATCTCTCCCATGTGAACAAGAGACAACCATCATTTCGAATCTCCATTAGAGCATACCACAACACGATCATCTATACGGTCGGACTAATGGCAGTTAGGCCGTATCAATTACCAACCGACCAATGTTACTTCCTGAAACATTTAGTGGGTTCTAAAAATGTTCATATCCAACTTATGATCCATATTTTCCACGTATTGTCCCATCCTGCCTAATTATCTAATCCTCTTTGAAGTGCCGAGGTTAGTGTGTTGACAAAAATCGACTGAGTTCAACTTGGTCCATAAAACTCGAGGCTATTATTCGAACCGGCCTGATTCAAAAATAAGTCTGTGTGATTTTGTCAAAAACGGGTAATGATTATGATTGTTGAAAAACTTGTATTGAATTCGGTTCGAAAAAGAACCGGCCCGACCTGTCTAACCCGTCATATCTCGCTTTAAAACTTGCGTCAACCTGCCATTAACCCATACATAATCCACCCAAAACTCCACAAACTCGCCCAAATTCGCGCAAACCCATGCAAAATCCAGCCTAATCTGGAAATAACCCGAGTGATATGGCATTTTACCAACAACCTGGTAAATGTGAGACCCATTGAAGTCCAAGTACAACCTCCTGAATAGAGGACAAGACTTGTCACCCGAACGAAGGGCTTAAAACGTCGATCACTATCTTTCGAACAAAACAGACAACCAGATTCGGGAGATAGTTACGAATGGTTACCACATGACCCCATGATTGAGTAGAATGACGATTGCTCCACAAGTTAGACACGATATTATAACCACCAATAACATGTGAGAGAACGGTTAACGCCATACAATATAAATACCTTCATATAAAAGCTAGAAAGGAAAAAAAACATAACACATTGACCTACAAAATACCACAAGAGATGGTTAAGTCTCCCACTTAGCCGGATCTTACTTCATTCACCCTAAAAATTAGTCAAGCTAATGCTAGTTAGATCGCATTAGGGACTGTGGGGACCATATGAATCGCCCAAACATGAACAATTCAGAAATGTTGGATAAGACATAGGCCGACACGCAAAAGACCAAGAAATATTCGACTAGAAACTTCAGACAACCATGTGCAAGAGGTACCATATGAATTGCCCACACCGCGCAAACTTACGCGCAGCGCGTAACCAACCACCAATAATGACCGCATGAACCAAAGGCTGTCTACTAGCCCGCAGAGTCAAGCCACTCCCCGAAGGACCCGGACAGGATTTCATCCCACTTTGAAAAAGGGAAACTCACTGAATTTACATCCCATAGAGTATTACGGATGAAGTACTCATTCATAATTCATATAATTTTGAAATTCGTACGCACGAATACCACCGAAAACGGATTCAAACTCACCACCTCCTACGCCCTCCCCTCCCTTACAATTTTGCTGCATCATTATTGAAGTTGGAGAAAGTAATCGATTCTGACACTCACCCAGACCCAGCTGGAACTCGATGCCGCCGCCTTCCTTTCTCCTTCCCCTCCTGTCTCTCTGCCTCCTCTGCCCCCCCCTCTACTCCGCCTCCCCTCCCTCTCAACCTTCCCACCTCCATCGTCGATCATTCCCCTCTCTTTCCACCTCTCTCCCCCCTCAACAATACCTCGACCCCACATTCCCCTCTCTTCTCCTTCCCTCCTCCCTACCCGCTTTCTCCCTTCCCCTCCTCTCCCACTCCTTCGCTTACACCTACGACCTCCCTCCTTTCACCTCACCTTACTCCCCTCCTTCCTCCCCCTGGTCTCGCGCCATTCTCCACCTCTCCGTCTCCTGCGCCGGCGACCAGTACGACCGCATCGCTGCCATATGGCTCGACCGTGTTGAGCTTCTACGCACCAGCACTGCTGAGCCGACCGAGTCTGGTGTATTCTGGTCCCTGCGAAAAGAGGTTACACGTTACTCCTCTCTGTTAAACAATCCACCAAATGGCACCATTGCTGTCATGCTTGAGAATATAGTTGATGATACTTATACTGGCGTGTACCATGTCAATGTCTCCCTTGATTTCTATCTATCTGATGAGAATGAGAACCGGAAAAGTAAAAATATGGCACCCGCTGATCTCATCATTCCTGTTTCTGAAAAGAATGGAGATAGTGGGTTCTGGTTCCGGATCCATAATGGATCCGATGTGCGATTTACTCAGTTCGGCATTCCGTTGAACACCTTCAGGGCGGTTCTCGAAATATATGTTTCTTTTCATGGGAATGATGAGTTCTGGTACACAAACCCGCCTGATTCATACATCAAAAAGAATAATCTCACCACTGGTAGAGGCAATGGTGCTTTTCGTGAGTTCTTTGTGACTGTTGATGGCTATTATGCCGGTTCTGTTGTGCCGTTTCCAGTTGTGTTCACTGGTGGAATAAATCCTTTGTGGTGGGCTCCAGTTGTTGCTCTTGGGGCTTTTAATCTACCAACATATACCTTAGAATTAACTCCATTTCTTGGTATGCTGTTAGATAATAGATCACATGAGATTGGTGTGGGTGTCACGGATGGCATTTCATTTTGGTTGATTGATGCGAATTTACATATTTGGCTCGATCCCAATTCAGATGTGACTACTGCTGCGTTTATGAACGGAGCCAATGAGTCCTCCATTTCACGTGACTACTCATCTTTGTCATTGGATGGCACATTTGAAATTAAAGCAATACAAGCATCACACTTTTCTGGCTGGGTAAATTCATCATTTGGGAACCTCACAACTTACGTTAGTCATAACATTGAGTTCAATAGCTTAGTTGATTTCACAAATAACGGGAATGACAAATATGTATCAATGAACACAAAACAAAATGGATTAGTGAAAATATCATCAGGAGAGAAAGGAGATGACATAATTTCTCAGGAGATTTGTGAGAGCAAGTATCCAATTGAGGTTACAACTAAGACCGTACTAGGGAAGAACGATACCTACACATTAGTAACAAGCCTCTCACATGCATTGTATGACAAAAAGTATGGTGATTCTGGTAGTGAATCTTATGCAAGCTATATAATTGATAGGCAGGAGGCAGATGGGTGGATGCTGGTACAGGATCACTCTGTGCTTTCTGGTTCTGCCAGTACATGGCAGATGTATAAATACGGTGATGAGGATTCTGTGTATAGCCGGATGGTACAGGTTAAGGATGGGATGATCATAAGTGACAACATAAGTGAGAGCTCTGGTTTGGTGCATTCTTTTCGTTGATTTGTTTCATCTTATTTTTTTTTCTTTGATTGAATTTTCTAGCAAGTCCTCTCTTTCATGTGTAACTATTAACAGCTTTGTTCACCAAGGTCAGCCACCAGGTGCTGAAGTCGAGTACACATAATGTGACGAAGACTATACGACAATCTTTTAACACTCAATCAGATTGTTTACAATTTTTCTCCAACATTGATGTATACTTTTGTCATATGAGTAGGTTTTTGTTGGACACCTCTTGAACACAATAATCTAGTCTGTGTTAGAATGCTCTTAAGTGGGTAGTCTTTATGTTAGATTAAGAAGGGCCAGTCTCCTTTTCTTTTCTTCAGTGTTTTCTAATCTAGTTCATGCTAATTTAGTGCCTATTAAAATTAACAACTCAAAGATTAGCATAGTAACTAAAAGAGTCAGAATCAGCTCAAATGAGCCTTAGTTTGGTCGGATAGGTTTTAAGTATAGCAATTCATAGGACTCCTGTTTTAGTTCAGTCTTTACTATTGTGGTTATGCAAAGTTGGATGATAGGCCTTAGGTCTTACTCTAGTCTGTTTGCAACACTTAGTCTAGGCTGCTTTTGGAGGATAGATACATAAGATACCGTAGTATTTTTTTTTTTTTTTTTAAAATAAGTACTTTCCGAACTTTCAATATCTATTACTAAATGTCTATTCATGAAAAATTCATCTATATGCTCATGAAGACTCAAACTCATGGAGTTCATTATCACGATAGAAATTTAGTTTATCTTTTTTTTGTTTACGACCACGAAGAAACGGGAACCTGCGGATATTTCACTCTTTCAAAAAAGGAGGGGGTGGGGGTGCATTCACTCTTTGATCCTAATAATAATAATAATAAAGAAATTGATCTAAAACTTCCTCATGCACCGATTTCAATTTGATCCTGAACGAACCTTTATTTAAAAAAAACTAAAGTTAATTTCTGAACCTCTATTTGCTAATGAAGTTCAAGATCCACATTGGTACAAATGGAAGTTCAAGAATCAACTTATTTTTTTTGGCAAGTTAAGGACCAAAATATAAAAATAATAACTAAGAAATCACAACATACGGCATGAACAATATTGAGCTCTAAATAAAATGATATAAAATAGCACTCAAAAGCTCATGAGGCCCTCTTTTGGCGCACGATGAATTTACAAAAAGACTAGTAGAATTCATCTATCATAGCAAGAAATTTTACAATAAAAATATATAAAAGAACAAAGAAAACACATTATATGCTAATTATAAAATCAATTTACAAATAGCAATTAGCTGAAGGCCTACCTTTCTTTTCTCTTAAACTGGGGAAAAAAAGGAAAAGAACAAAATACCAGTCTTTGACTCAACGTGCCCGCCCATCACGGTTGAGAGTCTCCCAACTTATCTCCTGGCCACAGTCCACACAAGTGGCGCTACTACCAGCTTTCGTTGCAGAACTACGCAACATAAGCAAGTGAGCTAAGTTGCTGCACTTCCTTTGGGTAGCCACACGATTTTTTGCATTTGAAGTGGCTGGGGCGGCCATCATTTGGTGAGATTGACTGCTGCTTGCCCTGCTATTCTTGACATGTCGGGGTGCATGATTGTTGCCCTCTACTGCCCACCCACTGTTGTTGTTGTTGTTGTTGGCAGTGGTGGTAGATGTGATTGTAGGTTGTGTTCTTTCAGTACTATGATCCTCAAACACTGTTGTGCGGCTCACTTCCTCCCACTCGAACGACCTTTGGTTGACTGCTGTGCGGTTCACTTCCTCCCACTCCAGCGACCTTTGGTAGTTCAACCAAGCCATTTCTTGCTCTTCTTTTGTCAGCCTCTCTGCTTCGTTTTCTTGAAGAAGTGTTTCATGCTCATGGTAGTTTACAATCCAGCTGAAAAACCCATTCAAAATGGAGAAAAAAATTCAGATAGTACTTGCATAGTATGTCCTTATATTAACTAGAACCAAGTCAAGCAACTTTAAAGTCCATATGAATCTTTACGAGGGCTTCATGATTAGTTCATATTAAAGGAAACTAAAGCCAGCTTACCTTTTTTGGGCTCAACTTGCATTTAGTTTGTTGGATATCATATTAGTTGAAAACAAAATACTAAGAATGTGAAAAAAGAGGTGGCAATAAAGTGATCATGCCCAAAAAAAACTTATTACCTAGGCTGATATCTGGCTAGTAAATTCGCCATGATCCCATCTGAGCAGCCAGAATCATGTGTCGGGAAGGATTTATTCTGCTTTGAGGGTCCTGCTTCCCCAGAAAAATCAAGACAAGATGACGCAACCAAATCTTTGGTCTGCTCTAATAATTCTTCGTCTCCAAAGTCAAAGAGATGCAGCATTTCCTCTTTAGACATGCTCCTATATATTTGCTGTTTATCAACAACCCTTGCAGCTAGCCCCTCCTTTGTCACCTGTTTATGCCATGAACAATTAAGTCAGAAGTATGAGCAAAGTATATATATTGTTTACCGGTTTATTTTTGTGCCTCGCCAATTTGATCACTCGTTATATGACATATTATTAGAGGTGGCAATCGGGAGGGTCAAGCGGGTTTGGGTCGGGTAGTTCGACTTCTAACAGAAGTCGGATCGTGCGAGATTAGGTCGGTTCTCGAATTTTCAAGTGTCGACAACTTTCGAATCATGGGTTGGGTCAGGCGAGATCGGGTCGGGTCTCGAGTCAACAAGTGCCGACAACTTTCGAGTCTCCGGTCGACAAGTGCTGACCCAACAACTTTCTGGTCACAGGTCGGATCGGGCAATCGGGTCGGGTCCCGGTCGACAAGTGCCGACAACTTTTTGGTCACGGGTCGGGTCGACAAGTGCCGACAACTTCCGAGTGACGGGTCGAGTCGGGTCGGGTCTCGTGTCCACAAGTGTCGACAACTTTTGGATCATGGGTCGAGTCGACCGAGATCGAGTCGAGTCTCTAGTCGAGTGCCAATAACTTTCGAGTCACGGGTTGAGTCGAACGAGGTCAGGTCGAGTCTCGGGTCGTTGAGTGCCAACAACTTTCAGGTCACGAGTCGGGTCGGGTCGTCGAGTGTCGGTAACTTTTGGATCATGGATCTGGTTAGATCTCGGATCATCGAGTGTTAGTTTTTCCAAGTGTTGAGTCAAGTAGAGTGAGATCGAATTCGAATTTGAGTCAAGCAACAACTTTTTTCGTGTGTTGAATCGGATCAAACGAGATTAGATCAGATAAAAGTTATACCTACTATTTCAATTTTGAGTTCATGAATTTATTTCATTTGAATCGATTTGAGTGCATACAAGTTTTGTATGCACTGCTTAAAATTTTCCATAATGTTTGTTTTAATTTTCGTGATTGGTTGAAAATTTATTTAAAATCTGCAAAAATAATATTTCTATATATGATGCTATACTTAGGAGTTTAATTTAGTCTAGTTATTGCTTGATATTTTAATTGATTGCTTCAATTTATTAGTAGATTAATTCAATTATTCATGATGATTGTATACTTATGGTTCAGGTCAGGTAGGTCAGGTTACGAGTTCTCAAACGTCACTTCTGATTGTGTTACGAGTCGTCTCAGATCGGGTCGGGTCGAGTTTGAGGTTCTCATATGTTTCTTCGGATCGAGTCATGAGTCGTCTCAGGTCGGGTCGGGTCGAGTTTCGGGTTCTCATATGTCGCTTCAGATTGAGTTATGAGTCGTCTCATGAGTTTCAGGTCCACAAGTGTCGCTTCGGATCAGGTTACGAGTCGAAACAGGTCGAGTCGGATTTTGGATCCATAGGAGTCGCTTCGAATCAGGTTACGGAACAAAGCAGGTCGGGTCGAGTTTCAGGTGTCGCTTTGGATCACGTTGCGGGTCGTGTCAGGTCAGGTCAGGTCGGGTTCATATCCATTGGTGTCGCTTCGGATCATGTTACGTGTCGTCTCAGGTCGGGCGGGTTACAGGTCAACGGGTGTCGCGTCGAATCGAGTTACGGGTCGTGTCAGGTTGGGTCGGGTCAACGAGAGTTTCTACGAAAATGATATATTAAACAAATTTTTTATTATCATTTATGCGACCACAAATGTATTCATTACTATGAAATTACATATAGACACCACAAGAAAAGTAAAGTGGAACTCTTAGTGCTTAGAATAGCATGCCTTGTACAACAAAAAATCAAGGCCATCTTTTATAGTATGATTTTATTAAATAAACATTCAGGGTGGAACTTGCTCAAACCAAAGAGAGGGAAAGAAAGAACCTTGGCAGCCGTTGCCATGTTTTCAAAAGAATAAATGGAGAGGGAGATGGAAGATATGAGGTTTGTCACGATGCACTCGCTCGGTACATACCTTTTTGTATTCATTCAACATAACTTTTTGAAGGGAGGAATCCTTTGAAAATGGTAAATTCCTAAATTTGATAGATATATTTGATAGAGATGATTTTAAAAATATAGATTGATTAATCTTAAAAACAACAACAACAACAAAGCCTTTTGTTCCAAACAAGTTAAGGTAAGATAGAAATGAAGTCCATATTGAAACTTTCAAAAAGTTGGTTGAATTTTTGCATTGGCTCACAAAGCCTATCACAACCCCATTTCCGGGCTTAGAACCTGCTATGTCAAACAGAGACGGAGTTAGATCGATTAATCTTAAATTTCTCAAATTTAAGAGTCATTTTTATAACTCTGCTTATGTTTTTTTGCAGTCTGTCCCAATTCAAGTAAAGGAAGGTTGTGATAAGTTAGAAGAGCTAACGTAAAAATCCATCCATTCTTATGAAATGAAACTCAATAGATTTTTGTTGGGCATATCCCTCTTAGTGACACACCATATCAAATCCGAGTATGGTGTTAAATATGCAAGGGCAGGATCATCACTTTCTTGATGACGTGCTACATCAACGCCCAAACTTATGTAGTGACAAATGAACAAAGATCTTTGCACTTTACTCTATGAGTGCGGGGGACAAAGAAACTAGTCAAAAAGAGAAGTAGGATTTGTTCAAGTAGTTGGAACATGGGATCTTTAACAGTTAATTGATACTACGATTAGGAGATGTGTTAATATCTTGTATTCAAAAGACTAAATGGATCGACCATAAGGCAACAAGCTTCAAGCTACGGTACACGAAGACAGAATGAAGCAATAATGTAGTAAGCATTCGTCTCAAGAACGAAATTGTCGACATTAGGAGACAAGGGGATATAATTATTCTAGTCTAGACAATTTGGTCGGTGGTGATTTAGTTTTGCACGTTGTTAGTGTGTACGCGTTTGTCCAAGAACCCCAAGAAGCAATTTTGAAAAAATTTAGACAACGTGAGGTGCAGCAATTTTGAAAAGATTTAGACGACGTGAGGTGTGCCCAACAATAAGAAATTTTCATAGGAGGTGATTTCAACTAGTAAGGGCGAAGGAATGCATGGGATTTTTGAATATGGTGATAGATATCAAGAAGAGAAAATATATTGAACTTCGTTGTAGTTACCTACAACGCAATAGTGACCAACACTCAAGCCAAATTGATTATCCTTGCTAGGAGAGGACAAAAGAGCTTGCGTAAAATGTAAGATTATATTTGAAAAGTGTGTCGTCCCACAATATAACACAAGCTTGTGGTTTTCGATTTTTTTTTTAATACGTGTTTGAGAAGACAAAGACGCAAAAATAACAACAAAGACGTGGATGCTCAAAGGAGATGTCTCACAAGTCTTCAAGGATAGGATGGTCGTGGAAGGAGACAACGCTAATAGCATACGGGAGGAGACAACAACTCACAATAGAGAAGTGGCTGCAGAAGTGTTCGGAGTGACCAAAGAAAATTGGTGGTGGAACGAGGACGTGAAAAAATCTATGAAAGAGAAGAATGAATGTTACAATTGTTTGAACCATGACAAAAGTGAAGACAATGTACAAAAGTACAAAGCACAAAAAGATTGCAAAGAAGACCGTAAGTGAAGCAAAGGATCAGCTTATGAGAATTTATATCAGAAGCTAAGTACAAAGGAGGAAGAAAATGACGTATATAAGATCGCCAAACGTCGACAAAGAAAAACGAGAAACTTCAATCAAGTCAAATTTATCAAAGACGAGACTAATAGATGAAAGACGACGAGATCAAGAACAAATGCATATTTTGATAAGTTATTCAACGGACAAAATGAGAATATTGTGATTGAGCTACACAACTCTTTTGATGAACCAATAGCCGATTTGTTCGGAGAAATGAGAACCATGACCTAGAATTAGATTCAGAAGTATTGATATAGTTCTAAGGTTTTTCGCTCGACATTAGAGATGTATGACACAAGTTTAGATGACTATGTTTGTAGTTTTTACTATTATTGTTATTAGTAATATTATTATTACTACTACTGTTATATTACTATTTGTTATATTGTCAATATCGACTTTGTTTTTTCATTACTCCGATTGGATTTCATTTCTAGCCTACGCAATTTGTTGTTGTCGTTGAGTCATTTTATACTTCATACAAAAACCATCAATTCTACAATTCATATTTAATGATCTTTGATGTATTATGAAATGACACTCAAATTGCAAAAAGTTTGAAATACAATCAAGCTAATAAATTTAAAAATATCTATAAAAACTTCTTCCTATTTGTAATTTTTCTAATTTATTTGAAAATTCATTGACGCAATTGTCAAAATACCACTATCATCAAGATATAAAGCTGATAATTAGACAATAGTGAGGATGTGGAATCTGGAGTTTGATCCAGGCCCCTGCACGAGGGGATTAGATCAGATGTGTCAGGATTTGGTTTAGATATGTGTATCTCATCTCTCGTCTACTCCATATATAGGAATGTAGATTTTCATTATCTCAATTGGATTTTATCTCTAATCTATCCTAACTTGAGACTAAAGACTGTTGTTGTCGTTGTTGTTTTTGACGTGCATCATGCCAAATCATTAGGCTATCATAGTAAATAATTAAAATTTAATAAGATAGGTCAGTTGCCATATCACAACTGTTGTATGCTTCTCCTTTGTGATCGATATCTGATACATGTAAGGTAGCCTAAATAGCATATATGTGTAAAAAAAATACCCCTGAAAGGAAAAGCACAGGCTTATTCCAAGCAGAATTTACCATCTGTAAACGAAGAAACTGGAAGTAGAAAGGAAAAATGGGGTTTATGGGCGGCAGGAAATATGCTGTTTACAAAGAAAGCCTAAAACAAAAGCAAGTTCAAGCTCCAACTTTGTCTTTGGTTCTTCATAGTTTTGAAGAGAAATTGGTAAAGTCAAGTCCCTAGTGGCCTAGTCTCACAAGCATGGACGACCCACTGGAAGGTCTGCATATGATGTTTCTATTTTTGTTCCCTTTTTGTTATTTACTTGATAGTTGATACTATGTCATTTTATTATGCTTTATTGGTGGGTGAGGCAGCTTTGGTCCCCAAGGAGAGGCAGAAAGTTTGCCTTTTCTGCTGAGTCCATGTTTGTCTATAGTGGTATTTAAGGGTATAATGGGAACATAAAAAACTTCTGACTTCACAGGTAATTGTACAGCACCCTCGATTAAGTACTATATAATCAGAGTTCAGTAACTGGTACTATATACCGGCTTGTGTTTATATGGTTTATGACTTGAATGTAATGAAGTTAACTGTCCACTTAACTATGATGCTTCTGTGTTCTTTTTCAACTAAAAAAGGGCAGTTCGGTGCACGTAGCTCCCGCTTGAGCAGGATTTGGGAAAGGGTCGGACCAGTTTGGGGTCACTGTACACAGCCTTTCCATGCATTTCTACAAGAGGCTGTTTACACGACTCGAACCCGTGACCTCCTAGTCACAAGGCGACAGCTTTACCGCTACGCCAATTTTGTCCCAAGAAAACCATTCAAACTTGAGCTGTAAACGTTTAATTAAATATCTCTTTTCATCCCATTAGTCCAAACTTACTCTCTTTTTTGTGCAAAGAGGTGCTAAGAGGGGGATCACTTAACTTTATCTTGATAATCTCCAAAATAAACTTTAAATTTGAAATCTAACATTATAGGCATGATATCTCCATATCAGTCTATAAACAATGACGAGATTTGACGTATTTAACTATTTTTCACTGTACATCAAGTACCTGAAATTTCAATTGGCGAAATCAACTGTTCTTGATGCATCATTAAACAATACTAAAATTACATGAATTTGATTGTTAGGTTATATATGTCCAATGATGCAACTACAATTTAGTTTTCTTTTTCATTTTTAATATTATTTGATTATTTGTGTCAAGATTGTTAAACTAACTATTGTCAAGTGATCCCTTGCGAATACCTAATAATTTGGATGCCCGATTGTGAAGAGGAAAAGTAGAGCTTTCCTCTGTATCTTTGTTTAAAATAAATGAACCTTCTTTTCCTCAACTATTTCTGAAATTAATATAGGCTAAAGTGATGTCTTATAGAGGCATCTGACTAAATTTGGATCATACATCAGATAAAGGGTCACTAGCAGTACTTTATAAGCAATGACTCACAATTCAGGTATGCAATTTTTTTGGTATAGGAGTTCTTGAAACCCCCAACATCTATTACTAAATGCCTCTTAACGGAATTCGAACCTTTGTGCTCACGGAGGATTGAACCCATGACCTCATTGACTACCACTATACTACTAGGCCATTTGCACAATTCAAGTACGCCATCAACAGCACATACAGAATACAATAGTTTCATACCTGTCGCTTGTATATTTTTTCTTCCATGGTTCCATGTGCCAGCAACCTATAAGCATACACAGGTTTCTTCTGGCCGTACCTGAATAGGAAAAGAAAAGTATTTTCCAGTTCCTAAATATGATGCAAGAAATAAAAACATAAAAGAGGTGAAAAGACAAAAAATAAAAATAAAACAATGCATGCCTCCAGACTCGGTAAATAGCCTGCAAATCATAAGTCGGATTCCATGATCCATCAACAAGAATAACACGATTGGCTGAATGGAGGTTAATTCCCAGAGAGCCAGCACGAGTAGAAATTAAAACACATTTAACTCTTCTATTTGAAGAATCATTAAACTTCTCCACAAGGTTCTGTCTCTCAGCAGCAAGCGTGGTTCCATCTATCCTGTCCAGGTTTTACCATATAGATTATTAATGTCATGAAAAAGAAGTTTATGAGAACACTCATTAACAACTTCATATAAACAAATAATTAATGTACCTGAACCAATCCTTTCCTTGCTTCCAAAACTTCCCTTCACTTCCTTTTCTGGGTATTCTCGACAGATAGAACTCTATTAAATCTAAAGTTGGTAAGCTCTGGCTAAATATGAGAGACTTCTCTCCTATGTTGGAGCTCATGGAGAGAATATCAAGAAGCAAGACCATTTTTCCACCGAAATCAGGGTCCTTGAACGTTTTCTCATCCAAAAGATTCTCCCACCATTTCTCCTATAAATTTGAAGAAGAGAATTTTTAGTGCTATGGACATTCTAATAGGCATATCACAAAAGGAGAAGAAAATATCAAAACAAAGCTTTAGGAATCGTAAAATAATACAAAAAAGATAAAAGTGAAACATCCAAAACATGAAAAAATAACTCATTTGCAATACCTCTGCCTCAGGTAAGTCATCACTCATCTTCATCTTCTGTTTTTCTACGCAAATAAAAAGTCATTATACTATTGTCCTATTAATTCAAGAAATATGGATTTACTTGACCGAATACAAAGTCCAAACTCCAAAGCCATCGTTACAATCGGTGTTTTAAAATGCGGTGGCATATGCATATGAGGTGCCTAACCGGCACTGAGAATACCATGCACTGCACTTCATGCAGTTTTGAATCCATTCGACTGCACATATAGCTACAGCCGCATATTGACCACAAGGGCCAAGCCGGTTGCCACAGACGAACTAGCATCTAGCAAAAGATCTTAAACTCGAACCCACTATACACTTTTGCTAATTATTGATGACTATCAAATATATATAGGTATTTTAAATACACAGTAGATAGCTAAAAATGTAAAATTGAACCGCATATAAATCCGCATATGCGGAAGCATTCCAAATATGTGGTATTCAGTATTCTTCCTCATGCATATTCAAATCCGCGTTTCAAAACAGTGGTTACAAATTAAAATAACAATTACCTCCAGCAAAGAAGTACTTCTCAAGATTATCGTCACTTGAGCTGTCATCATCAAGAAAATTTTCCCTGTTCCGTTTTGAATTTTTGTTCTCTTTAGGCATTTGCAGCAGCCCAGGATGGTTCCAAATCTTAGGAAATGTGCTGTCAGTAAATAGAACAAGATGTTGCCAACAGAAAACTACTTTCCTTTCAAAGTAGGATAGAGTTACAGAAGTACCTGAGCTAAGGTTGTATAGCCAGCAAAGAAGCAGCTTGCCCTCCTGTCAGTGGAACTACTCCCTGCATACCCATGGGCATCTAGAAACTTCCGATAAAGTCTTCTTTGAAGTTGAGAAAGCTTGACTGTGATAACAAAAACAGTTTTGGGGGGCAGATCCTTCTTTACAACATTCATGTCCATTCTCTGAACAAATCCTTTTAGTTCTTCGTACAGTATATGTGACCGTTGGTTCATGACCTTAACATCATCTGCTGTAGAATTCGCATGCTGTCCATTCTCTATAGGGTTTTGGAACCTGATAGAGGTTTTAAATAAGAAACACACGAAGTAAATTAAGCATCGACTGTTGTTTAAGGTTTCTAATTATTACCTGTTCCGGAATTCATGACTACTCCCAAGATAGCCTTCCCTCACAAAATCAACCATCTGTGTACCCAACAAAACGAAATGAAGGTAACCTGTTAACTAAAAACATTATATATAACAACATTATATATGTAAGATGAGATGTAGGAAGTCAATACTTACGCAATAATACTCCATGAGGTTATTTTGCAACGGTGACCCAGTTAACGCAATCCGTCTTTTAGTCTTTATTTGTTTTAGAGCTTGTGTAGTTTCAGCCAATCTATTCTTTATCAAGTGGGCCTCATCACAAACCAGCATATCAGCTCCATTCTAGCATACAAAGAAAAATAACTTACAACAAGCAAATGCTACATAAATTTGTAAAAATGCTGCATAAAGCATAATTAGCATACATATCATGAAAAAACTATAATTTCACCTGCAGCAAATTAAAAATCTGAACAGCAATATCCCTGTCCTTGATACTCTTTCCTAGAAGCAATTTTCTGAACTGGACATAGCCCATGAGAAGCACCCCACCCTTGGCTTTCCATTTTGACAATACATACAGCCTTTTCTTCACACTGATAGGAGAGATGACATTAGAAGGGGACAAAAACAAAAGATGCACATATACAGAAGCCAATTTATTGTAAAAGAATGCTTATTACTTGGGAATTTGTTCCAACAAGAACACTCGGAGGGGATTCAATTCTGTTGGCTGCCACTTCTTGAATTCATTCTTCCAGTTATGTAAAACATTGACTGGGGTAACAATAAGTGCAGTGCGAAGTCCTAAATCAACACTCCTCATAACAGTGTACAAAAATGCAATAACCTACAATAATGATTGTATTGTTATCATCATGAAGAAAGCTTTCGTACAAGAAATCATTTTCTGTAGCAGAATGGACTAATATAAGCTTGAAAAAGACCTGGAAAGTCTTCCCAAGGCCCATTGTATGGGCCAAAATGCATCCAAGACCTTTATCTCCAGATTTAACTTTTTTCACAGACTGGATTACATTCTCCCACATGAATCTTATGCCGGAAAGCTACAAACCACAAAGTTCAAAATTTCAGATACTTTGAAGTACTTTGTCACATCAAACTAACTTCTTCATCTCATTTTTCAAAAACTATATATGAAACAACATTGCCAAAAAAAAGGCAAGAAGGACTACTTGATGGGGCTTCAACTTCACAGAAATACTGTTTGGAATCCTCACTGCAACCTCATCTACCTCTCTTGCTATGTTGATAATGTATCCTTCTTTCAAATCCTCCATAACCACAGAAGCAGCAGCAGGAGAAGTTGAAGAAATCATACTTGACCACTTGCTAGCAGATTCTTGCATTGATTTCAGATGTTCTTGTCTAGCCTACAAAAGCATACACAGACTTCCTCAGATTGCATGGTTCTCTACATAAGAATTATGTTATAAGTTGAACTAAAATAAAACCTTTTCCTGTGCCATGCTACTCTTTGTTTCTTCTGCAAGTTCTGCATCATCAAGTATTCTTCTGATCATCTTCTTTCGTCTTCTCTTTCTGGTAGAAGAAACCAAAGATGCAGATTTCAAGATAAAAATAATATCAATTTGATTTTCTGTGGCAACTTGTACCCGGAATTTATTGCACTTTTGCACAATAAACTACTCAGCATACATGTCATTAACAAGATTTTGGAATCGCATGCAAGTTGCACTCCACCCATTGGTCATGCAGCTAACAGAAAAGGTATGCCGGGTTAGTTATTCACAATTTGCCCAACTTAATTACTGCACCTTACAGCAAACATAAATTGAAACAATTTTTGCCAAAAGTACATCTTCACTTGACTCGATGGATTAATCATGACATTTCAATCGGTTTCCTCATTTGTGTCAATTCCGTTTTTGTTTCTTGACCTGCATTTGTTTCAATAATCTGTTGCTAGTTCCAAATAATCTTGAATGAGACTATCTGTTGTTTGAAGCAATATATGAAAAAATACGCAGAATGATTGGAAGTTCCATTTTAAGAATTAAGATATGCAAATGCCACACAAGGTAGGGAACTACAAAAAGATGACAAAATATCCAACGTACCGATTTACAACATTTTCTGCTTCGGAGTTATCTGAACCACTCTCAGAGATGGAAGGTTCAGGAGTCCCGACAAGGGATTTCTCATATTGTGATATCGAATTCTCCAATAAATTTGGTGTGCAGCAACAGCATCGCCAGGTTGTCACAGTAGTAGCATCGGACAAACATTCCTCACCAAGGTTCCTTCCAATGCAAAATTTACAAAATTGCATGCTACACGATCCGCAACTGACAAGCTCTTCACTCATCCAGCACCACTTGCAGTAACCACTCCTATCAGTGCCCTGCATATACAAGATATTATTTCTTAAGAATCTTAACCCATGATTACCAGGGAAGTTCCGAGGTTAAGAACTCTGATATGCAATGGATGGTAATAGGTCACAACAAATGGGTTGGATCAGACTTGATACGGTACAGGAACCCAATGCAATTTCTGTAAACCAATAAGTTAACATCCCTGGGTAGATTTTGGCTCAGCTCAGGTCGGTCAAGGAAACAAACAGTCTAATCATAAACAAACCTTGAGACGTATCTTCTCTGCAAGGGTAAATTTACATGATCCACAGACGATAACTGCAAGCAGAGGATGCCGGTGAACCTCCGAAGAGTTCTTCAATGCCTCATAACAGACAGTGCAGCTGAAGCTTCTAGACTGAACCTTCTTGGTGGAAATGGGTGTATCCAGATCTATCACGTCGATAGTTTTTTTCACTGGAGAGTTGAACTTTGAACCCAACACCTCCACCTCATCATCACTACTATCGGTCATGTCCGCTTTGTGCCTCTTGTTCGCCAGTTCAGATTTATCTTCTTCATGAGCTCGCTTGGAGGAACCGACAAACTCTTTCAAGCTATTATCAGCACTGGCTTCACCGTTATTTAATGGAGTACTCTCAGGAAATTTGTCATGATAGCCATTTGTGGAGTCTGATATCAGAGTAGGTTGCTGTATAAAAACAAAATATTTCCGTGACTATACTAAACAAATTATGTATCTTTTTAGATAGTCATTTCTATAGTAGGAAGGACCGAAGGAGTACTTACAAGTCGTTTCTTTCTAGTTCTTTCTTGCTTCAAGCGACGATGCATTCTCCTTATTCTATTTTCATCATCCTCTTCTCTTACCTGTCAAAAGCGCCTTGAGTCTTAAGAAGGGACTTTCAGAAATAAGTTCCAACTCAAATAAAATGGATGAGTTACCGGATGAAACCATGAGTCATGTCACCAAATAAGTCTCCAGCAATTAAATAGGAAAAAAAGGTCAACAAACCTTTCTGTACTTGCTTTTTTGTTCTTCAGAAAGCTCAAGTTCATTCAGACTTGTAAAATCTGCATCATCAGCCTCAATATCAGCTATCTCTTCAACCTGACAAATATGTATGTATAATTAAAATCAAGACAAAATAATGCCTGATGACTCTCAAACAACTAATAGGTTTCCTTATCATACGTTCTCACCTCATCTACACCAGGAAAGTTAAGTCCCAAACTAGCTGCTTGTTGCGGCGTACTAGCAAGGTACACAGAGGCCCAATTGCTACTCCCAAATCCATTATCTGAGCAATTGTTTGATTTGATAAGCTGATTGAATGAATTCCAGCTTGCCTCACCATCATCAGAGGGCTTGTCACCACTAATAGGTAGTTTCCCTGCAAGAAAGCCACTAGCACCTTCTTCTAGAAGCCTACCATGCTTCCTAATAGAAACAAAAGCCAAACAAAGAAAGGCAAAAAAAAATTTAGTTAGCCAAATGGCATCAGTAGACTTGTGAATGAATAGATCAACTCCTATAAAGATCAGGAACAGGATAATGAATTTTCGCAGAATTAAAAATCAAGACATGACAACAAATAGTAATATAGAAATTGGGTAGGCTACAGATGAAACCCAATTGGAGTAATGTAAAACCACCATAGATAATAATAATATATGTAGAAGTGAGCTGGAAAAGGCGCCAGACATAGAAGGAAATTGGTGGAGGGGTCTACCAAGGAATGATTGATCTTTTACAGATTTATTTCTGTTATACCATAGATTGTTTACTTATTAGCTTTTACAAAAATAAGGAAAGAAATAATGGCCTACCTATGCTCTATAAAGGAGGCCTCTGTCTGTGTAAGAAGGATGTATGTTTTTGAATAGAAAATAAAAAGAGGGGTGTGTGCGTGGTGGTGGATGTAGGTACAAATTGTGCCGAACCACGTTAAATTCCTGTGTCAACTTCTCTGATTGATTCTTATAACATGGTATCAGAGCATCAAGGTTGAAGATCCTAAGGTGCTACATCTATCAACCCACGAAAACTAACACAAAATAAACTCCTGAAGCGGTCTTGATCTAGACCGTGTTTGACCACCATGACACCGCCTACTTCACCAAACAAACTCACCGACCAACCTGATGCACTTACCCTTCTGGAAAGACTCACACAACTCCTATCACAACCTCTACCAATGCCTGCACCACAGGTAGCATTGCCACTAGTACCAAACCAGGCACCAACACATGATACCGGAATTCCACCCATTTCTGTTCGACTCAATGGGCAGAATTATGGGTTGTGGGTTCAGGTGGTTGAGATGCAACTAGCAAGCAAGGATAAGACCGGCTACATCGATGGCAGCATTCTTCCTCCAACTAAGAATGATGCACACTACCGAAAGTGGAAAGTAGAAGACTCTACTGTTAAAGGTTGGTTGATCAACTCTATGGATCCATCCTTGATTAGTAATTTCATACGATTTCCTAGTGCAAGGGAGGTGTGGAAAGCTGTCACAACATCATATTCAGATGGAAATGATAAATCACAAGTATATAACCTCAAACGAAAAGTGGCTCGACTCAAACAGTCGGGTAAACCCATTGAAGAATACTATAACCTGTTGCAAGAACTTTGGCAAGAAATTGATTTCAGACGTCCAAACCCAATGGAACACGCGGTAGACATAGCAAAATATAACTCTATTGTGCAGGAAGATAGAATATACCTCTTCCTTGATGGTCTTGATGACCGCCTAGACAGCGTGAGGGCAGAGGTAATTCGCATGGACCCGTTTCCCACCGTTGAAGAGGCATTTTCCAGAGTGAGACAAGAAGAAATAAGGCAGAGTGTAATGCTCAATAAGGAGGAGACAACCTCTCCAATGGCAATGTTGGTCAGTGAAAGAAGAAGGCCTGTAGAGAAAGAACCCATTGAAGCAAATCTAACCCTGTCAAAACCGAACCAGAACCACTACCAGCCAAACCAGGGTCACCAACGACCTCCTCCTGTTGGACCATGTACACACTGTGGTGGTGCCAAACACACCAAGGAAAACTGCTTCAAGTTGAAGGGATATCCAGGTTGGTACAAAGATCTAAAGAAGAGGAAACAACAGAACTCTGATGGAAACAAGGCTAAGGCAGCACTAGCTTCAGGTGGTAATGTTTCTTTAATCCCTCTGATTGATGGTGAGAAAGTAAAGTCTGATGAAGGTAACTCTTTATGTATTGATAATACATGTTCAGTTTTTGGTTTTAATACTTGTGAAAGAAATTGTGAAAATTGGATAATCGACTCAGGTGCGTCAGATCATATGACGTTTTAAAAACAGACTTAGTGGAATACACAAAACCCAGAAAAAGGAAAATTGTGAATGCAAATGGAAAGTCAAGCCCAGTAACAGGTGCTGGAACTGTGTGTATATCCCCTTCTATGAATCTGACAAACACTCTTCTGGTCCCATCTCTTTCCACCAAACTACTTTCAGTTGGGCAACTCTGTGAAGATCTTAACTGTGCAGTACTAATGTACCCAGATTTTTGTCTCTTTCAAGATATCCTCACGAAGGAGATTATTGGGCGTGGTAAAAAAAGGGGAAGGTTGTATCACCTGGAAGACATGAATGGTGCCGTTGCTTGTAGTGTTTCAGGTTTATCTACTAGTAGTAAAAATAAAGTGTTAATTTGGCACAAACGCTTAGGCCACCCTTCATTTGGTTATATGAAGAAATTATTTCCCGAGTTGTTTCAGAATTGTGTTAACTTCAATTTTGAATGTGAAACCTGTATTAAAGCTAAAAGTCATCGAGTTTCATATCCGAGCAGTTTGAGTAAGAGTGATTTCCCATTTGATTTAATTCATTCTGATGTGTGGGGTCCCGCTCCAATTAATACAAAAAATAGAAACAAATGGTTTGTATTGTTTATTGACGACTGCACGAGAATGACCTGGCTTTACCTTCTTAAAACTAAGGATGAAGTTGCAAATGTGTTTAAAATGTTTCACAAAATGATACAGACTCAATTTGGAAGGAACATAAAAATGGTTAGAAGTGACAACGGTGGAGAGTTTGTGAACAAAACATTGAAAGATTTCTTTGCAAATGAGGGTATTATTCATGAGACCTCATGTGCCGGAACGCCACAGCAGAATGGAGTGGCAGAACGGAAAAATCGGCATATTCTAGAAACAGCGCGAAGTCTACTTTTGGAATACAGGGTTCCTCAACGATTCTGGGATGATGCCGTCATGGCTGTCGTATACCTAATCAATCAAATGCCTTCTGGGGTATTATATTTTCAAACTCCGTTACAAAATCTTTCTTCCTTTTTAACCATTCCCTCAATTCTAACGCTACCACCAAGAATATTTGGGTGCATAGCATATGTGCATATCCCAAAGAAACAAAGAACAAAAATCGAACCATGTGCTGAAAAATGTATTTTTCTAGGATATGGGCTCCAGAAAAAAGGCTATAAATGTTACAACCCATTCTCTGAACGTGTCTATGTAACAAGGGATGTCACGTTTCTAGAAACCGAAGGGTACTACCAGACAACCAAAACTCATTTTCAGGAGGAGAGTAACCATGATGAAAATGTTCTTTGATCTGCTACTAATCATGGTGAAAACTTAAGCCAAAATTCTTGCGCCTCAGGAAGTCCTGATTCTAATCATGGTGAAAACTTAAGCCCAAATTTTTGCGCCTCCAGTCTTGATTCTAACTCGGGTACAATAGACCCTGGCCCAAATCCCAACTCTGACCTCGTCCCTGATCCCAACTCAGGCCCAAGTGCTGAAACCGAATTCGACCTTGATCTAAACTCAAGTCCAGAGCAGCTTTCTGATCAAAACACCACGGACCAAGAGCTAACCCGATCAAGAGGACCATGCAGAAATAACCCAATAGCAAATTTGAAATGCTACACCAAAAGGAAAAAGGGTGTATCAGACTCAGGTCTGAATATTGAAGGTTATTTTCAAACAAATGAGGAAGATGATGACGTGATACAACTCTCCCCTTCACCACAAGGCCCGGCTCCAGAGGATATACCCAAGGTAAATGAACATGACTCTAATACTAATCAAAATTTAAGTAGTTATGAGTTGTTATGAGTTGCCCCACAGGTACAACAGAGGGAAGCCACCGAAACGCTATGTTCCAGCTGAATGGAATAGAAGAAGCTGCTCGTATCCAATCAGCAATTATGTGAGTGGAGACCACCTACCTGAAAAACTGAAAGGATTCACTGCATATGTTTCGACAGTAAGCATTCCAGAAAGAGTTAAGAAGCACTAAGGAACAAAAGTTGGACTGAAGCAATGAAAGCAGAGATGGAGGTTTTAGAGAAAAATCACACGTGGAAATTAGTAGAACTGCCAAAGGGGAAGAAGACGGTGGGTTGCAAATGGATATTCTCTCTGAAATACAATGCGAATGGAGAGATTGAAAGATACAAAGCGAGATTGGTTGCAAAGGGATACACTCAAACTTACGGTATTGATTTCCAAGAAACTTTTTCTCCTGTTGCAAAATTGAATACCATACGAGTACTTCTATCTATTGCAGCAAGCCGTGATTGGCCACTACATCAGTTTGATGTGAAGAATGCATTTTTGCACGGGAATCTTGAAGAGGAGATATACATGGATATTCCTCCCGGATACACACACTTTGGATCTGAATCAATGGTTTGCAAGTTGGAGAAATCACTATATGGTCTAAAGCAATCACCACGCGCATGGTTTGGAAGGTTTAGCAAGGTTATGAAGGAGTATGGGTATAAACAAAGTGACTGAGACCACACCCTGTTCCTCAAACACAACCACGAGAAACTCACAGCCCTTATTATTTATGTGGATGATATGGTGATTACAGGAGATGACACGATTGAGATGAAAAATCTGGAGGAAAGGCTATCAAGAGAATTTGAGATGAAAAATCTCGGTGGCCTTAAATACTTTCTAGGGACAGAAGTTACTAGATCCAAGGATGAAATTATTTTATCCCAGAGAAAATATGTTTTAGATCTCCTTGCAGAAGTAGGCATGCTTGATTGCAAGCCAGCAGACACCCCAGCCGTACAAAATCTAAAATTAGGGGATTTTCCAGACCAAGTACCAACTAATAAAGAGAGATACCAGAAGTTAGTAGGGAAGCTGATTTACCTATCCCATACTCGGCCTGATATTGCTTATGCCGTCAGTATGGTAAGTCAACTTGTGCTCTCCAAGTGAAATACATATGGAAGCAGTGTATAGGATACTCAGGTATCTCAAAGGGTCTCCTGGGGAGGGGATTCGATTCAGAAAAATCGAACACCTAAAAATCACAGGCTTTACAGACGCAGACTGGGCAGGAAATGTCACAGATAGAAAGTCAATGGCAGGATACTTCACATTTGTTGAAGGGAACCTAGTAACTTGGAGGAGCAAGAAACAGAATGTGGTGGCTCTCTCAAGTGCTGAGGCGGAATTTAGAGGAATGTCAAAGGGTCTTTGTGAATTGTTGTGGTTAAGAAAATTGATGACAGAATTAGGGTATGGACCTCAGGAGGAGATGAAATTATTTTGTGATAATAAAGCTGCAATCGACATTTCTCACAATCCAGTACAACACGATCGAACAAAGCATGTAGAGGTTGATCGTCACTTCATAAAGAACAATCTTGAAGAAAAAATTATCTGATTCCCTTTTGTAAGATCTGAAGATCAACTGGCAGATGTGCTGACCAAAGCAGTATCAACGAAAAATTTTGATAGCTCACTCGACAAGTTAGGAATGGTAGATATCTACCATCCAACTTGAGGAGGAGTGTAGAAGTGAGCTGGAAAAGGCGCTAGACATAGAAGGAAATTGGTGGAGGGGTCTACCAAGGAATGATTGATCTTTTACAGATTTATTTCTGTTATACCATAGATTGTTTACTTATTAGCTTTTACAAAAATAAGGAAAGAAATAATGGCCTGCCTATGCTCTAT
>CAXKVX010002620.1:0-19215 GCA_964058865.1 Eleocharis quinqueflora
TGAAATTCACCTCCTCAATTTGGCTACGGTCTGCTTGCCCAAAAGCTGTGGTGGATTAGGCGTGAAGGACCTACACTTACAGAACAAAACTCTCCTCCTCGATGGTGGTGGAAAGCGTATACAAGACCGGATTGTCTCTGGACGATTACGATTACGCAACTATATTAGTGTTGGCAACCTCTGAGGCTAGACAAGCATAGATACGATTCTACACCCATCATTAAAAGATGTCTTACCTCAAGAGGTTCTTTAAATCGTGGCCTTTGTTTTTTTATAAAGATTAAATATTGCAAGTTATTTTGTTCACAGTGTGTAGAGTGATATTTTTTACACATTATTGATTCGCAACTAATTTAATTTTCTTCATACTTTCATAATGTGTGAAAAATCTCAAAGACAATAATTGCGAAAAACAAAGAGCATGTGTATTTTTATAAATTCACATAAAATCATACCACGTATTTAATTTCATATCATTTGAAATTTACAAAATCATATTTGGTATATATATTACCATCATATGATATAAAATCATAAAAAAATCAAATTACCTATATATTTTTCGCATCGCATGTATATAAATAATATAAACACATAAAATCAAATATGCATATATTTTAATATCATGTACATATAAAATTATAATATGTGTATATTTTTATATTACAAAAAATTTAATATATACGTAAAATGAAGAGTCAGTATATACATAGAAAATCAATAAAATTTTAGGAAAAAAATGTAAATAGTTGAATTTTTCAATTCGAGGCGAAGTTCGAAAAAAATAATTCTAGAATATATATATATATATATATATATGAGCATGGCTAAAATAATATGCATAGTACATCCCATTTCGTACTATGCATATAGATATAAGTCAATAAATTGAGATTTAAGTTGCTCAATAAATTCTTCATATGAAAATATTGTAGGAAATCAAATTTCGTGATTTTTAGAGCTTTCTTGCTATTTTTTAAATATTTTTTAAAA
Organism: Eleocharis quinqueflora; assembly: GCA_964058865.1. Lineage (NCBI taxonomy): Eukaryota > Viridiplantae > Streptophyta > Magnoliopsida > Poales > Cyperaceae > Eleocharis > Eleocharis quinqueflora. The sequence goes on from CAXKVX010002620.1 coordinate 994, forward strand.
ACAGTCCAGATTTAATACTACAAAAGTGTCATTTCTAGGCTGTTTTTAAAAAATATTTAAAAAATAGCAAGAAAGCTCTAAAAATTACAAAATTTTATTTCCTACAAAATTTTGATATGAAGAATTTATTGAGAAACTTAAATATCAATTTAATGATCAAATTATATATAAATGATCGCATAGTACGAAATGAGGTGTATTATGCATATTATTTTAGCCATGTTTTATATATATAACAATTAATTTGTCGCGGTACATCAAACTCCGAGTATTTCATCTCTAAAATGTAAATAACAATTAAAAGAAGTAATAATATTGTAGTTTACATGATTATTTCCCGTGACAAATTGGCAAATTTAAATTTCATTGGTATGACATTATCTTTCACATGTATTACCATATGTGGCAAATGCAAATTTCATTGATTAGCTCTATTAATTTGTGTTACCACGTTTTACACGTACCAAAAGCTCGAATTTGCATTCGGTGGATTATTCCGATCCGAAAGGATAAGCAAAAATATTTTGTTCTCTCAATCATTTTATCATGTTCATTCCGTATTTCGAAAAGCTGACCCTTTAGAAGAATACGGATCCCCAAAGCTCTTCCTTTTGTTACCGTTTTTTCGTTTTGAACACCATTCCATCCTCTGAGGTGCATTACTGTGTTCAACTAAATGTACACTACTAAAACCGTAAAACGACGCACCGAATGCCAAAAAGTTGAACAATGACACCGTTAACAAATAACAACACAGGAAATGGTCGTTACAGAGTTACAGTACGAAATTTTTCCTGGATTATGGAGGGTTTCATTGTTTCGGATTTCAGTTGCCACTTGCCAGATGGAAGTCGTTAAGGGCATCTCTGCACGTGGACCCCACTAGTTCGCCAATATTCCGGGTGCACCCAATAATTAATACTCTATAGATATAGAGAGACGAGCCAGCGACCGATCCCACCGAAATTCCGAACGAGATCTTCTAACGCGCAGCACTGGTAGTGTACGTGTTTCGCAATAAATTTTAGCTTTTGATTTGCATCGAGATTCGTGCAAGCTAAACTTTATAATATCAGATCCTCCTTGAATCAAATTTGAACCGTTTGTAGCTTAGAGCGCAGAAAATCTGAACCGTTCGTCGATACTGCGCGATAGAAGATCAGCTTCCTCAAAATTCTCACCAGAAGAAAACGAAATAAGAAAACCACCCAACTACATGCATTATCTTATGTTTAATAATTTAAAAAAATATATATGAAGTACGTGGAACATGTACAAGGTGAAAATATATATTTATATTTTACGGTACACCTGGAAATCATTTTGTGCTAAAATTAGTGTTTGTTATTGTGTTGAGCACACTGTTTTTGATACCTATATAGGCTTGAAGAAATTTTCAGAAACAGTCACTTGAGAAAGGAACATTTGATCAGATTTAATTATTTTATTTCGGTACATTTTAAAATGACTAGTAAGCATGCATGTGCAAGCAACGGGAGGATGTTATGTAAAGAAACATAATACTTACTAAGGGAGAAAATATACAAAAATGAAGAAAATTTAATTATTCAACAATTTTCAATGATAAAATAATTATTTATTTTGGGTTCAATTTAATCTCCCGATGGGATTGACAAATAATAGTAACTTCATAATTTAATATAGTTTGTATTTTAATTTGATAAGACTTCATGAAACTGCAACTTCATCTGCAGTATATAATGTATAAAACTGCAACTGCATAACTGAATTTGAAAAATGAAATTAATGTCATGACACTATTGTAATAATAAAAAACGGAATTCCTCGATCTGATTTCTTGAAGTATATGAGGAACCCAATTGAGGCTTGCGGCAGTTTGCGGCGTCATGCGGCAGAGCAGCGCTATGCATCATGCAGCTTCTAGTGTCATGCGTCATGTGTCTTGTGTTATGCGTCATGCGTCATGCATCATGTGTCTTGCGTCATGGGTCATGCTTCATGCGTCATGCGTCATGGGGCTTGCGTCATGCATCATGCGTCATGGGACTTGTGTCATGTAGCTTGCATCATGTGTCACGTGTCATGCGTAATGCGTCATTTGTCATGTGTCTTGCATCTTGTGTCATACGTCATGCGCCATGCGGCTAGCAGCATCTTGCGTCATGGGCTATGCGGCACGCGGCTTGCGTCATGGGCTATGCGGCACGCGGCTTGTAATGCTTGCATCATGCTTCATGTGTCATACATTTGGCATCGTCTTTCGTCATGCGTCATGCGTCTTGTATCATGCGGCTTGCTTCATGCGTCTTGCGTCATGCAGATTGCAGCGACTTGCAGCGGATTGCGTCATGGGGCTTGCAGCATCGAGGTTGTGTCACGAAAGCAGACGGTGTGGTGGCGGAGTGGCGTCATGTGACTTGCATCGACATCATGCGACTTGGAGCGTGAAGCGTGTAGCTGCGGAGGGACGAAGCGGCGTCATGCGGATTGCAGCGGTGGAGCGGCCTCCTGCGACTTGCAGCAGCACAACGCCGTCACGAAAGCGAATGGTGATGGGGTTGTCGCTTCCTGCATTCTTGTGTTGACTTTGAACTTTATTATTTTTAGGCACCCTCAATGGATTTGCTCGGGAATTGTCTCGTTGGATAGAGGATGTGGCACACCCTCTAGCAAGCCATTACGCCTGTTGTGCGTCACAGCTATTTAGCCCGAGGGAACACACTGATTTAGATACTTGATACACGATCCTGGGTACCTGGCCAATTTTCAAAAGGTAAGCACTAATCTTTTTTGGTGGGTAACTTTGATTTGAATATTTTCTTTTGCTTTGAGCGCATTTGCTCGAAGTTGGCCTCATGGGATAAATGATGTGACGCTCTCTCTAGCGAACCATTATGACTGTTGTGTGTCATAACGATTTAGCCCGAAAAAAGCACATATATAGCTACTTGATACACGATATTGGGTACTTAGCAACCAGAGAAGATTATTGTTATATTTGGGTCTAATTATTTTCATTTTTAAGCGGATTTGCTCGATGTTGGTCTCATAGGATAGAGGAGGTAATGATCTCTCTAGCGAGCACTTACGCTTGTTGTGCGTCTTAGCGGTTTAGCCCGACAAAACGCACGGATGTAGCTACTTGATACACGATCCTGGATATTTGGCCAAATATTCAAATTCTTAAATCTAAAATTAAATTCATTTAAATTGTTATAAATTAATTTTAACCTGCAAGTTCAATATGTTTTTTACTCCTACTCAAATAGATCAAAAAACAACGAAATCATGAGGGATCCTCAAGTATCTGGCGGCCTGAACCACTGATCTAAGAGAGCAAGCAGCAGCTAGATATATCCCTCATGACCAAGTATGATGGTTGTGATGAATTAGCATTTTTCTACTGGTTGTGTGGTCCGTGGACATGCTCAATTGTAAAGAAAGAAGACATTGGACATCATGCACTTCAACATCACCACAACTCTAAATTGATTAAATCTACTATTTGGGCTATGGACCTCAATCAAACTATTACATTCACCAAAAACTGTATTTTTTTTTAAGTACAAAACCAAGCTTGGCATTTCATCAAAAGCAACATTTGTGAACAAAAAAACATCCAATACGGTCTTTCTTTTAAAGTTCATTTTTTCCTAGTTAAGTCACGATCAAACATCGACTTGATTCGGGGAGGAAGAGAAGCTTTCTTTTTTTGAGGAAAATCCCATAGGTATTAATCTAAAACACATAGAACTGTTTACACAACATTAAGTTTACCCTACAACAGAAATTAAATGAGGCTACTACAATACTAATTGAAGAAATAAAGCAGGCATGTTAATATAGCTCCCAAGTTTCAAAACTCGTGTTCTTGTGATGCCCAGCAACTTCATAAGATATCATGTACTTGTTCACTCGTCAAAATTGCTACACTCTCCTAAATATGCGGTGATACCTTATTTCTTCAATAATAAAAATAATAAAGTGAGATTTTGCTCAAATTACAAAGATATATTTTTATATTGGAGACGAATAGTATAGCCCCAAAATATAGAAGCCTTGATTTGCCAGAATCCTACTAAAGTTGAATTGTAAAACACAATTTGGTTAAACTTAAAGAAAAAATATTAGCAATTATGAGCTAGCGTTCTGAAAAAAATATATTCAATTTTAATAAAAATGTAATTCCTGAATACTTATCCCCTTCAATTGATTATTAATATTATATAGCTTCCTAAAGTATTAAATAACTTCCATTCCCCACCCCCCACCCCTTGAATACCATTTTTTTTTTCTCAAATTCCATAAGATTTCATAATAATATAAAGCGTCATCAACTACTACTTTAACAAATTCCAAAAATCTCAATTAGACCAAAAGAACACTGAGTGCATGCATACATGTAAAGAAAAGTTTATAGATTGTAGGACTTAAATCTAAAAAAGTTGGTTATATATTTCCATAACATATTATCATGTTTAACATAATCAAAATTCATAAGTATTATTTACTTAATATGGAGTCATTTTACCTCAGACAGGAGACGGTTCTTAGCAGGAAGCAGAAAACATGGCTGATATTCATAGCCCATCATGTGCCGAGATACTCATCTGGTACGTAGCTTCTACATGGATGAAGGCTCCTGTGCTACCCATCTCTGATGCATTTTGTGCACTGGGCGAATGTAAGTGCATTTCCCAATACCTCTACTGCTACATCAACACCTCTACCACCTGTTATTTCCTACCCGCAATTGAATATGTTGAGCGTTCCTGCTAGTACTATTCATATTCATCTCTTGACAAAGAAAATTATAGAACACATTAGCTTCAGCCTAACTGTTACAGGGCTTTTGTAAAAATGCACAGATTACTTGTCAGAATTTGCTATAAGGAGTCTTGAATAGTGGCATTTAAACAATTTCTATTTTTAGTACAAAAAAATTTGTAAATAAATCAAATAAATCTGCATACCCGAGACGAACCCTGTTGAAGTTTGCATGGTATTGGATTAACTGTTCTTTAATTTTAATTCTTTGTATTGATGCCAAATTCAAAGTGGCATGTGGTACCAATTGGGTACAATAAAATGGAACCCTCAGCCCCAAATTTGTAAAATAAAAAATGGTGTACCAGGGAAGACTCCAGCAAAGCCATCAGTCCTATTTTAAGGGTACACATAAAAATACACAAAGACATTAAACAATACATAAGTAAAAAAAGACAACACCTCAATTAGCATGACTCTTGTTCTAGCAATAACTTTAACCACTGAATTATTCACCACATGGCATTAGAATTGCAAACACAGGAAACTCAGAGACAAAAAAAAAATGAACCTAACCTTATTGTAGTAATTTGTAGTTTTCGGCCAATCTTGTGTGCATAAGCACCTAACAAAAGTAGGAATGCATATCAAAAGATCATGTTGATGCAAATAAAAACCAGACAAAAATCACACTAACAAACTATGGTACCTGTTGAGTTGTCTATTTGTCTATTCACTCAATTTAACTTCTCACATGGCAATTCCACGTAACAATAAGCAAATGAAATGCAAATGATCCTGAAAATAAAAGAGCCAGAATTATGCTAATATGTACTTTCATTTAATTGAATTAATGAGACATTATATAATTTCATATTTCAATTATAAAGAGAGCTTGTATATTATTCAAACTACTAACTTTCACATGTAATAGTTTCATCATAGTTTATAATATCTGTCAAATCAAGAACAAAAAATTAACCTAGGTAGATGACGTCCATCATCTATTCCCTTAACATTCTGGTCAAAATCAAAATAAGATGGGAGAAACTAATTTGAAACTACAACCCTATTCTCAAAGAAACAAAAGACCTAGTACATAGTTACCTAGGTCTAGCTTGCAGATCGGCCATGGAAGGTTCGCATTCTTGAGTGGGAGATTCGCCAAATTGGAGCACGTCAAGCTCGCAGATCGGCCGTCTACGGTAAAGTAGGCAGATAACCAGGCTAGCAACAAGAAGTGTATTTCAGTAGCAATATGATACCTTTTAGAAGAGAAAGCATAGATGACAGAAAACAGATACAGTTTCAAAATTGCCGTTTGAGAATGAAAAAATTGGTACTTGTACTGTTTAAACTCACGAGAGACGCAAAAAGATTGGAACTTGGTTTTAGATTGGTGCGGTGGAGAGAAAAACAAACCAAGAGAAATGCTAGGGAGATGGGGGTTAGAGCAATCGATTGAGCAAGATGGGAGAGACGGCTAGGGTGAACGTTTGGGGAAAAATCGGAACGAATTCAGAAAAAGAGAAATAAAAGGCGATATGTTTGGCGGAGAAGCAATTTTCTGGTGATAATCTGTGGCCAGGAGCCACGGCTGGGGAGAAGGTTACTCCATCGATGGAGCAAGAGCAGAGCGATGGTTGGGACGAAGGCTAGGGCGAAAAATTGATGCGGACGCGAACCGACTGGAGACGTAAAAAAACGAAGAGTAATTAATCATAGTCGTTGATCGTTTGGCAGATATAATTCCAACCGTTCGATCAGAAGGGTATTTTTGACAAAACAAAAATGTCAGACCAAGATAGTCTTAAAAATGGACGTATCCAGTGCTTAGGTGCTTTATAAGATAGTATAGATAGTGTTCAAATTCAGATTCGCTCACACTCAAACTACAATTGTATTGGTTGGAGGAGCATATTCAGAATTTTTATCAAAATGATTCAAAATTTACGATTTTTTCAGAGTGATTCAACGTAATGTATATTAAAAAAAATTACAAATACAAAATTAATTTTAAAAATTTTGTTTCTAGATCCACGTAGCTAGGGATATGCCATAAGCCCCCGGCTCCTGTAAAGCCCCTGTCAGACCCGGTCCTGATCCGGCCTTTATTAAGATTTTGAAAGGGCCGGGCCTTATTTCAAAAATGCAGGCCTCTATTTACCCGGTCCTTTCAAGTCCCGATCCCGTCCGGCCCTGATTCAGCCCTCTGCAACCCTTAACCACGTCAGCCCCTCAGACCCTTATCAATCCTTTAACAATTAAAAAAAATAAAAAATAGACCAAAGCCCTTATTACCCGGTCCTGATCCGGCCCTTTGCATCCCCGAGAGCCTGATAAGGACCGGGCCTTAGAGGGGCCGGATCTATTTCCTTAGAAAAAAGTCCTTATTATCCGGCCTCTATTAAACCCTCTTTAGATCCGGTCCTTACTCGGCCCTTGTAAAATCCGATCCGACCCTTTAGACTTTCCCTACACGTAGCTCCGTCTCTCAATCATAGTACTAGTTTTGAAGTGTATTTTGATTGTGAATTTGTTTTAATAACTTTTGCATGACTACTAGTCATTATGTAATTAAAATTAACACAATATGATACCCTACATCAAATAAGCTCGGTACATTACGTCATGTTATGAGAAATAACACAGTGATAAGGATGGCTACTAGAAATTGTTCTCTTTACGGCCTATATGCCAGGTGTATCCAGAAAAGGATGGCTTGATAAAGGAGGAAGAGACCCCCACACAAAATAATTTTCCGAAAGGAAAGTGTGCAAGGAAAAATTCCCACTTATTCTACGAGAGAGAAAAAGCGTAGGAAGATAGAGAGAAGAGAGAGAGCGAGAAAGCGTCGAAAGAGTTCTTCACCGCCATCTGAAAGCGTGTTAGAATTTACAGATCAGCGAGGCTCCATGACCTTAAGCCTTGTTTTACGCTTTCTATCTTCCCAAATTATTTAATTTCATTCATTCGTTTATTTCTCCCCTCTTTTTGAATCAAACCCTAGATTTATTGATTGATCCGCTTTGCTTTAATCAAGCGCTGATATCGCGTCTCTGTAATTGTCGTGGTAATTCGTAATTATTGCCTCCTCGGGCGGTTTTTCTTATATTACGCTCGGATTTGGTGTTAGAATTTGGGGATTTTGTGATTTCGTTGATTGAATTGCATGGAGCCTCGCGTGGGCAGCAAGTTTCGGCTCGGTCGCAAGATCGGAAGCGGCTCTTTTGGAGAGATCTATCTAGGTTTGTGTTGCTTTATCGTTTTTGGATAATTCTGTTGTTGCGTTGCTTTATTTCTGATTACTTATTTGTTTAATTAAATCTATATCTGTTTATTCCCTTTGTTTACAGGGACAAATGTTCAGAATAACGAGGAGGTTGCAGTAAAACTGGTAAGTTAAATTCTTTTGTAATTTACATACTATTGGTGCTATTTTGGTCAAGTTTGGTTCTGAGAGAAAAAGAGTCGTCTCCGAATTGCACAAGTTCTTTAACTTTTTGTATGTTATTCTGTATATGAAACGAACACCTTATATTCCGTGATAACTCAATTACATTACGTTTATACTTGTCTCTTTGTTGGCAAGTTGACTGGATTGAATTTTTCTAATTGGTGGGTGGCTCCCCTCCTATATTAAAATTGTTGTGTTAATTTTGTTTGAGCGCGTGCTGGATCAGCTATGAAAAAGAAATGTGGTATTGGCAAGGTACAATGTAGTTGATAAGCTAAGTATGGTAAATTTAAAAAAAAAACCAATCAAGTTGCAAGGCTAGTATTAGCTACTGGCTATTTTTTTTCTTGTCGAATATTTTGGAATAATCTATTCTGGCATAATACAATTAATTTAATTATATATCCTGATTTAGAGCTGTGTAGTGAATGAAAATGACATAGTAGCTGTGCTCTCTGGGCCTTTCAGCATGATAGTATATATTCTAACAAACTTTGTTCCATTTTTTTCTGACAATGGATTTTCTCTTTCCAACTTTAATTATTTCCAGGAGAACACCAAAACAAAGCATCCCCAGTTATTATACGAATCAAAACTGTACCGAATTCTTCAAGGAGGAAGTAATAATTATATATAGTTTGTTAATTTTTCATACTCCAAACATGAAATACAACTAATTCAAAATTTAATTATATTTTGTTTATTTTTTCTCCAGCTGGTATTCCAGGTGTGAGATGGTTTGGTGTAGAGGGGGATTATAATGTGCTTGTCATGGATCTATTGGGCCCCAGTTTAGAAGACTTATTTAATTTTTGCAACAGAAAGCTCTCTCTTAAAACTGTTCTTATGCTTGCTGATCAGATGGTATAGTTCTTTCTTGCACCATTTACTTTTTACTGTTTCTGTTATGGAATTATAAAGTAATATATTATTTCTCTTTAACTTTCTACTTAGCTGAATCGAATTGAATATGTGCACTCAAAGTCTTTCCTTCACCGAGATATAAAGCCTGATAATTTCCTCATGGGTCTTGGAAGAAGAGCTAATCAGGTTTATTTTTTATTTTCCCTCTGTCATTTCCTTTATTTTTTTAATTAGTAGTCAGAAAGCCTACAAAAGATTGTATTGAACTTCTAAGGAGTTCCAAAGATAGATTGAAGATAAATACTAATCAGTAAAAGTACAATGTCAGTAAATAAAAAAATTAAAATAAAGTGCAGTCCATAAAGATTACATCTTCTCACTTAGGAAGTTGCTTCTGTCAGCACTATGCTACTGCTGCTCTTATTTTCCCGTTTCTTTTAATTATTAGTCATAATGCAAAATATCTGCCAATTTTCTCTGCCCACTTGTTAAAAATTTCCTTGTATCTTCTGTAATAGGTTTACGTTATTGATTTTGGGCTTGCAAAGAAGTACAAGGATACAGCTACTCACCAGCACATTCCTTACAGGTACAATATTCTGTACAGTTTATTATTCTTTTTATTCTTAATCGCGTGCATGTGTACAGGTTAAGTTTGATTTATTATTTGTACTGTGCTGTTATGCAGAGAGAATAAGAACCTGACTGGAACTGCAAGATATGCTAGTGTGAATACTCATCTTGGAATTGGTTAGTTTAACAATTGCACCTCTTCTCAGCTTGTAGTATCATTTTGAGTTTTTTAAGAGTGTTATTAGATGGCTTTTTCATATATTCTTGTTTTGCATGTTTAAAGAGCAAAGCAGGAGGGATGATTTGGAATCTCTTGGATATGTTTTGATGTATTTCTTAAGAGGAAGGTTAGATCCTTCAATGTGCAACTTCTATCTGGAACTTGGTCTTGGTTTTTATTTGGAGACCTGACAATCTATTTTTCCCTTTCTCTGTTATCAGCCTCCCATGGCAGGGTCTTAAAGCTGGAACGAAGAAACAGAAGTATGAAAAGATCAGCGAAAAGAAAGTTGCTACTTCTATTGATGTAATTACATTCTTCTAATTAATCATATAACAATATTTTAGTTTTTTCCTAAGTTGACAAGTGTGTTTATCACATTTACTACAATGGAAACCATGACATATATCCTTCTTAACCTTCAGAACCTTCAATTAGCATAATCAAAAGAATATTGGTGATTATATATGCTACAAAATTCATTGCAAGCATGGTTCATGATTAATGTCGCATGTTCCTCTAAATATTGTTGATTTTAATTGCTTGTAAATGAATAACTTCCAGGCATTGTGTAGAGGATACCCATCAGAATTTGCCTCTTATTTTCATTATTGCCGGTCTCTCCGCTTTGAGGACAAGCCGGAGTACTCCTACCTAAAGAGATTATTCCGTGATCTATTTATTCGTGAAGGTAGTCATTCGGCTAAATGAAATTTTGAACTTCCAAAATAATTTTTGTTTGTTCCAGTAATTCGTATTATTAATTCAACAAGGTAGTCATTTGGATAAATGAATCTCCCAACTTGTAAAGTATTTTTTGTTTGCTCCAATAACTCATATTTTTGTTTTCTTGGTAATTTTGTGAATAGGGTTTCAATTTGACTATGTATTTGATTGGACCATCCTAAAGTATCAGCAAACACAGATGTCTAGTGGCCCTCCACAACCTCTTGTAAGTCATGAGATTTTTACATATTGTAGAATTTTATTCTGCTATTATTTTGTCTCTAGTTTACAACTAGTTATATGAATTGTCTACTCATATAATAATAGGGTACTGGTGGTGCTGGACAAACCCCTTCTCCATCTCCTGGAAATGTGAACAGCAGGCAAGCAGGTATATCTTCCCTTTATGTCGGCTCTGCAGATATTTTTTAATCTTATTTAGATAAATCATTTCCTGTTTTCTTTTCCTTATTTGCTACCAGCATATTTATATTGCCATCTGCCTTTTCTAAAACAAAATCTATGTTATAGGAAATGAAGACACTAGGAGAGGTCTATGGGCAGATGCAGAGCCAACCCGGAATGACCAAGTGGGCCCACCTCCTCCAGCAGTGACAGCTGGCAGCTTGTCTAAGAATAAGTCACCCGTACCTGCCACACATGACCCATCTCCTGTAGCGGCATCTAGAGATGGATTGGTGTGTTTTCTTTCTCCTTTTAAATCCAATTCAATTTAGTACAACGGCAAAATTGCAATCTGAGCTTGAGATGTAAATCCAAAACAGACAGAATAAACAATGTTTTTGTGCTACTGGGTAGCAAATTTTGCCGTTGTTGTAAAAAAATACTAGCTGCTATGTATCTCCTGATCCTTAAATAATATTTGTAGTTATCCAGTTCAACTTACTCGGGGCGTCCAGGCGGCTCCTCAAGGCGTGCTGTTGCCTCTAGCTCTGCAAACAGTCTCCAGGGTGCCGCCCCCATTATTTCTCCTGGTGGAAGCTTCACTCGTTTCGCTGCTACAGGTCCCCGGCGAACATCCCCAACTGATTTCACCTCATCTTCCAACAGAGATTACTGCAGCAATATGGATGCTTCCAATCTTAGAAATTATGAGTCTACTCTGAAGGGCATCCAAGGCCTCCATTTCGAAACTTACAAAGACAAATGATTGATTTTGATAAATTGACCTGTTATGGCATATTTCTGATTTGTTTGCAAAAGATAATAGGGGCCAGAAAAATCTCAAATTAATAGTTCCCCTTTAACTGATTTGTCTGGCATGGTAGTATCTTATTGTGTGCTCTGTACATACAAGTGTCGCTCACTAACGTCGTCGTTTAATTTTTTTTCTTTGAGGAATATTAAAGTTTATGCGGTTAATTTGGTTGCATGCTTGAATTTGAAACAATTCTGCATATCACATGGTATATTTTTTTATCATGTGATGGTTGCTTAGGAGAGGTTGAATCCTGTAACTCCAGTGACTAGTTGATTGATCATCTGGGAGTATTTGTGTTTTTATTTCGTTTTAACTGTAAACTACAATTGATTTTATTCTGGAACAAATTCCAATCGTGGTACAGCTCTTAGCCTGTATTCCATGACGTTATTATGTTTGGGTGCAGTATATGTGCATATACACGTGTTACCTAGTAAACTGTAAACAGTTACGAACTCGGAATTACGAAGTTGAAAATTTGTAATTTTGTTTTCGTATAATATAAAGAATATATTGGAAGGAAACCAATAAAAAAAATGGATGCAAAAAATATATATAATGACACTTGTTTTCTCCATTAGATCTTGAGATTGCACATTAGACTCTTTTCGCATATGCTATGACTGTTTTTTCAACAAAAGAAAGAATGAGTGAGATGAAATTTTTTGAGCATACAATATAAATCACATGCTTGAAAGCATATCTACAAATTAATATAAACATGTGTTTCAAATAATCTAATTCATGGTTGATTTAGTTAACACACCATATTTGATCAATTAAACTCTGTATAAATTAATAAAATACATGCTTCAAGTAATTTAAACACATTTTATTAATTAGCACATTTAGCACACAATATTTGTGATGAATATTGTGAGTGACATCATTTGAACAAATTAATGTACATATATTTTTCAGATAATTTGAACACCTACTTTTTTACATTCGAAATATGTAATGAATATTGTGAGTGAAACTATTTGTACAAATTAATTGAACACTTATTTCAAGACCCGACTCAAATCCATGACTCCAGAGTTTTCATCCTATGCAACTTTTACCATTGGATCGTTGTCAAAATTTGTGCCAAAAATTATAAAGGAAGCTGAATCGAGAAGAGCATGAGAATCGAGAGAGGAGAGTGAGAGGTAAAGTAACTTTTTATTTTGACACGAATCTTGACAATGATCCGATGATAAAAAATTACATAGGATGAAAGAGTGTGTCATACGCATATTATCATAATTTTGTTCATATATATACAGAGCAATGTTATTATGCTTCATGAAGTTTGGCTTCAAGTTTTGGTTTCACTTCAAATTTGAAAATTTGAAATCCAAAATTATCAATTCAAACTGTCCAACTTGTTCTCCATATTGAAATCTCACTATAGATCAAAATTTTCATTTTTCTTAATTTCTTACTATTTTAGAGATGTAGAAAATTTTGTTGATATAATGTAATTTCTGGACCATCTGATAAGACCGACTTTCCTCTTCTTTAAAAATAGTAAAAAAATAAAAGAAATGTAAAATTTGATCTCTAATAATATTTCGATATGGAGATCACGTTGAACGGTTTGAATCATCAGTTTGAATTATGAAATTTTAAATTTGAATGTGAAGCCAAAACGACTCATGACTTCATGAAGCATAATAGTTTCTATGGGGGAGAAAACCATGTTAGCAGACTCGTGCCACCACAATCATGTGGCTTTTTGAACTTGAATGTGTTATACCATGTCAAGTTAAACCCTGAACATCATACTTGCAATGACACGGCATGTGCAAAGTTCGAAGTGTTTGTAATGTGTGTGCCGTGTCTAGCAACCACAGCCGTGCCGGGATCTGCATCAACGATCAGGTGAAAGCATAAACAAGGTGTCGGCCTCGTCATAGAACTGTAGGAATGAAAGCACATGTCAAGTATAAATGTTTTAGTAGAACTGTAGAACACTACCTGCCTCGTCATAGAAATGAGAAAAAGATGCGTCTCATCTCACGCCTCATCATAGAAGGAAAAAAAGGAAAGCAATATGTTTCAATGGAACTGGTGGGTATCCCCCACTTTTAGTCGAAAAAAAGAAACACAGCACTTTGACAGCGTAATTACCACTAAACAAAGTCGGAAGATGTATTGATTGATCACAAGCAGTAACATCGCATTCGCACACAATGACACAATGCATCCACTGTATATAATCAGATGGGATTGGGAAAGCACGTGTCCTACCAATAAATAAAGGAAAATGTTTCGGCGCTCCCAAGTTCGATACCATCAGCGATACCAACTGGACGTGTCCAGTTGAGTTCCGACGAAAAAATGTTTTACTTATGATGCATGTTGTCTTTGTTATTATGCGTGTTGTTTTTGTTATTGTGCATCTAATAACATGCATAACAGTCAAATACTTATGATTTATATGCTAAGTTCATTATGTTTTTTGTTCTACTTATGATTTGTTATGTTTTCGTTATTATGCATTATGTTTTCGTTATTATGCATGTTATTTGTATTATTTTGCATGTTAATTACTTGCATAATAACAAAAAACAACATGCACAATAACAAAAACAACATGCATAATAACTAGAACAATTTTTCAAAATAAAAACAACTGGATTCGTCCAGTCCGCATCGATGAGCGTAGCGATCCGCGTCGGTGAGCGTAACGACATTCATTTTCAGTGGAGCGTCCGATCAATTATATGCATAATAACAAAAACAACATGCATAATACAAAAAACAACATGCATCATAACAAAAACAACATGCAAACTGAACTCAACTGGACCTGTCATGTTGGTATCGATGGAGGTATCAATAGTGGTATCGATAAACAACATGCATCATAACAAAAACAACATGCAAACTGAACTCAACTGGACCTGTCATGTTGGTATCGATGGAGGTATCAATAGTGGTATCGATATATCAGCTCTCATAAATAAATTACATCAATGTCCAACAATTGATTCTTATTTTGTGTTCGACTCTTAAACTGTGATTTTTGCACCAAACATCGAGTAAATAACACACTAAAGAATAATTCCTGCTTTAATCGCATCTGCTTCTTGGAAGCGCAGGCTACTCTCTATTCCATTAAGCTAATATAAATTGACCAGAGTTGCAATTATTAGCGCAACCTTTATATAAAAAGTTGGGTCTCCATACCAGTACAAAATGCAAACCCTACTGCCATAAATTAAATTTCACTGTTTGACCTAACATGCCAATAGCAATGCAAGTAATATTACATGGTAATAAACCAACATTTAAATAATGGCAGTGTGACTATTTCATAACTCGAAGCTACACCTACATTGGTTTCATCAGCTTAGATCCAGCTATACATGATTTAAATCTAATTTACCATTTTATGCTTCACTAAGACCCAATACCAGCAGCACCTTTCGCCTTTGCTGCTGCCTGTGCAGCGGCGGCGGCGGCAGCTGCAGCTGCAGCAGAAGCAGCTGCCGCAGCACTTGATACTGGTGATGCACTCTGTGGTGCCACCACGATCTCCTGTGGTGCCACCTGTTGCCCAGTACCATCCACCTGGGCCAACAGCTTCTTTATCTGGGTCCCGCTCAAAGTTTCATGCTCAAGCAATGCATTTGCAAGTACATGCAACTCCTTGTTGTGGGTCATGAGAATGGATTTTGCATTATTGTAAGCCCTTTCTAAGAAATCCTTCACCTCCTGTTCTATAACGAGCCTGGTCTCTGTGCTCATGCTCTTACCGTCATCATCATAATTGTAAGATACCAGACCAGCATGCTTGCCCATACCGTATTTTGTGACCATAGCCCGCGCAAGTTCTGTTGCTTGTTGGAGATCTGAGGATGCCCCAGAGGTTACCTCATTTTCACCAAAAATGAGTTCCTCTGCAACCCGACCTCCCATGCAAATATCTAATCTCGCAAGCATCTGTTTGCGTGAAATACTGGTTTCATCTTTATCTGGTAGCTGTGCCACCATGCCGAGTGACATGCCTCTTGGTACAATAGTTGCCTTGTGTACCGGTAAGGCGCCATCTGTGTGGATTGCAACCAAGGCATGGCCACCTTCATGATAAGCAGTGAGTTTGCGGGTCTCGTCAGAAATTACAGCTGATTTTCTCTCGCTGCCCATCATTATCCGGTCTTTCGCATACTCAAGGTCATGCATGTTCACTGCCTTGGCACCATCCATGGCTGCTTTTAGAGCTGCTACATTGACCAAGTTTGCCAAGTCAGCACCAGAGAAGCCTGGTGTTCCTCTTGCAATTATCATCAAGTCTACATCATCTGCTTTCAGTACCTATAAATGAGAAATATGTACCATTTGAATTAAATTTTGGTCAAAAGTGCATCAAAGAGGCCTTCAGAATTTTTTCCCTATAACTAATCACCGAATAAAGTCATACCTTGGACATATGGGACTCAAGAATCTGTCTCCTTCCCTCTACATCTGGGTTTGGCACCACAATATGCCGGTCGAAACGACCTGGCCTGACAAGTGCCCTATCCAAGGACTCTGGAAAGTTTGTTGCTGCAATTACAATAATGCCATCATTCTGCTTAAATCCATCCAATTCAACCAGCAACTGATTCAGCGTCATTTTCATGTATTGCTGGTCTTTAGGGTTTCGGCTGCCTCCAATTGCATCTATCTCATCTATAAAGACTATGCAAGGGGACCGCTTCTTTGCAGCAGCAAAAAGGTCCCGTACCCGGCGGGCACCCACCCCTACAAACATTTCCTCAAATTCACTACCACTGCAGGAAAAGAAGGGGACGCCGGCCTCACCAGCAATGGCACGGGCCAGCATGGTCTTTCCTGTGCCAGGTGGTCCAACTAATAAGACTCCTTTTGGAAGCTTACCACCGAGGCGTGTGAATCTCTGGAAAAGAGAGAAGTTTGCAGAAAAGTGAGTCTATAGATCATGAACCCAACATGAGGAGAGTTGTTGATGGTGAGATATTGCTGGTTCACACAAGATTGAATTATTTATGTCTTATTCATCTATCTTTCTTATTTTAAGTATTCATCATATTCTACTTGTGAACTTTCACAGAAAAAAGATATATAGTGTCAAAATTTACATATTTCTTTTTCAGGAGATCAAACCAAAAAAAAACTCAAAACATAAGCAAAAGGTTGGGTATAAGACAACTGTACGTCACCTTTTCTAATAATTCTTTGCCATACTGTACGATGTACAAACTAAAGTTTTGTAATAGAAAAAGAGTTCCAGTTCTCGGCCATATCAAGCCAAAAGAGAAATAAAAGAATAAACCTTTGGATCACGAAGGTAGTGAACAATCTCCTCAAGTTCAGATTTTGCCTCATCAACTCCTTTAACATCACTAAACTTTGTAGGTGAATCAACTGTTGGTTGTACTTCCTCATGCAAACCCAATCCTATATGGACATAGACCAAACATTTAGTAAAAGGGAAGGAAGCAAATTCAATAAACAACAACAACAACAAAACCTTTAGTCCCAAACAAACTGGGGTAGGCTAGAGATCAAACCCAATCGGATTAATGTCGATTGATTTTCACTTCCATGAGAATAGCTGAATTTACGTTGGCTCGCCAAGCAAGGAAGTATATTCAATACTAAATGTATTTTACCAGAACAGAACCAAAACAGAACCAAACCTTTGCTGATGCCTCTGTCCTCAATGAGAGCACCAACACCGGAAATAAGAAGAAAAGCTAGAGCTATAGTGCGAAAGGTGCGCCATAGCTGCTCTTTGAATTGGCCAGTCTCAGCTGTGACCATATGAATTGGTGCACTGGATGTGCCAAGTATACCATCTTTTGTCGCCACACCTACATTCTTTAATGGTGTGATATTTCCCAGAGCACCATTTAAGCTTTCTCCTTCCTTAACCCCACTCGCTGATATCCCTTCAAGTGGAAATTTTGAGGTGAATAAAAAATGAGATCATAATACAAAGACAGTTTCAAAAAAAAAAAAAAGCTTCCTGGAATGAACCACTTTGTGCATATCTGGCGTTATGTAACAGCTAATTCTAGCTCAAAATAAAATTAAAAAAAGCATCCTGAAATGATCACGTTGTACATGCTACAAAAATCAGACACTGCAGATTTCTTTTGTGTTTGTAGACACACAAAAAGAAAGGCCTAGCTATTAGAATTAATGACAAAAAAATTGTAGCAGACAAGTCAACTAAAAATCTGAGCAAAACAACATGAAGCTGCTTCCATAGACCTTTTTACCTCTTTGCAATGTTCTGAGAAGAGCACTCTCGTCAAGTCTATCAACCCTGACAAGTGCTTTGACATATTCTGAAAGAGCCGAAGGATTAGAATGTAGAGATGGCTGGCTCTCAAAAATCCTGATAACCTTTTCTGGGTCACTTCGATAAATCTCTCTTAACAGGGATGCTTCGTT
>CAXKVX010002621.1:0-34626 GCA_964058865.1 Eleocharis quinqueflora
ACAAGACATGGGTCAATATATATATATATAGAGAGAGAGAGAGAGAGACAAATGCTATGGTGCATTACGAAGCCATAATTAGTTTTGGCATCACAGCCAAATTTCAATAAGAAAATTTGAAACAATCGATCCAAACCGTCCAATGTGATCTCCATATTGAAATCTCACTAGAGACCAAATTTTTCATTTTTTTAGAATATTTTACTATTTTTTAGAGGGGTGTGAAATTTTGTTATATGCTAATTTCTGGACCATCCAATATGGCTCATTTTGCACCCCTCTAAAAAATAGTACAAAAATTCTAAAAAATGAAAATTTTGGTTTATTGTAAGAATCTAATATGGAGATCACATTGAACGGTTTGGATCGATCGTTTGAATTTTAAAATTTAAAATTTGAACGTGATGTCAAAACTAATCTTGGCTTCGTAATGCACCATAGCATATCTATATATATCTTCTCTGTCCACTTCCTTTTCTGAAACTTAAGGCTTCAAGTCAGACGGTTCGGGTGGATTCAGATTGCATTGCGGATGTATCAGTTCAGATCGACTGAAGTTTCAAGTCATTGAATATCGACAATGTTCGAGCCATTGGTCAAATCGAGCGAGATCGAGTCAGCTTTCAAATTGTTGTGTCAACAATGTTCAATCACAAGTTAGATCTAACGAGATCAAATTAGATTTCGAATCAGACAGTGTCGATCTTTTTGGATAATATGCCAGTTGGGTCAGACGAAATTGGGTTGGATTTCAGGTCGTCAAGTCCATTAATTTTCAGGTCATAGGTCATGTTAGGTGAGATCAAGTCGAATTTTGAGTCAAGCAACAGCAAGGTTTTAGGTTCCAAACCAGATTATGGAATTGATTTGTTAAATTGTGATTCTCTCTATGTGATTTGTTAGTAAAATTATATTCTTATGCAGGTGAGATAAATTGGGTTCATTTACATGTGAGATCAAGGGTTATCCATTTAATCTTAAGGGTGTTTGTTTGAAACAAGGCACTAGATGAGAATGATATGAAATATGTGAATTAGATACACAATTATTTATATTTTTAGGGACCCCTACGGACAATATGTGGGGTATCCTTGGAGCAAATGTTACACTCCTCAATACGAGCAGTACTCGGGTTGGTACCCATGGATGCAACAACAACGGAGCGAGTACTCGCAGTCATCCCCAGAGCCACACTTGTACTATCTAAACATGGGAGCAACTCAGCATGCCACCCGCATGAACCCTACGGACATGCCAACCCCTAGAAACTTAGCAATGAAATTTGAGGGGGCTCTCTGTCCCGAAGACCTACTCCAGAATCATCAACAAGGCACCGCAACAACCAAAATACATCCTGGCAATGTCATAGCTCCTGAAGGAAAGACCACGCTACAACGGTCGCTTGATGAAACACATCCAATGGTAAGATATAACGAAACTTCAGCCTAGTCACACTCAACCTGGAAGTCGAGTTTATACAAAGTGAATTCATCGCCAAAACCTCTGCAAGATGAACCTGTCATTGACATGCAAAATAAGTTAATGGACATCCGAGAAAGACTCGAACAAATTAAAAGTGATAGGGGACGCCGACGACCTCTAAATTTTAGTTCTGGACCACTATTTCATGAAATATACACATACCCAATGAAGGACTTTAAAGTCCTCACCAACTTGGGCATATTCATCGGAGACGAGAACGAAAGAAAAGACCTATCGACGCCATTTTCCTGTGCTCTGGACTTCCCAATCATCTCATTTTTTTCTCTGTGTCTGTAAGGATTGAGGGGTGAAATTTTGGAAAAATAGGACAGGTCACCCCATAATGATCTTAATATGTCTCATGAGACAAGATGCAGGTAATCTATTTGCGGTCCGTAATTGCTACTTTTTTTCCAACGCAAACTTTATGTCTAGCTTTTCCTTTGAAAATTGTTACCAAGTTTCATGTTATCATGTAGCTCATGGAATCTACCGTACTTTGGTGGTTGAGCTCTATGTTGGTTGGTAATCCTATAATCATTTCTAACTCTAGGTTTGTTTATCACATTTCTAGAATTAGGTTTAGTGAACTTGGTTTTCTTAGTGTATCTCTTGTTATACATATAGACATGATTTTTAGATTGGATAGGTTTGTCATTTGGCTTAGGTTATTTTTCTATTTTAGAAGGTTGTTCTTTTACAAATTCAATCCCGGTTTTGTCATTTAGACCTTGACCAATATATATTTTGTCATAGTCAATTTTAATTTCATGGTTTGATGTCTTAACAAACTTAATAAATTAAGAAGCCAAATGATGTGATTCTTTTAATTTCTTTTCTTTATCTAAAATGGTTTTGCTCACAAGTCTTTAACCGTAGTTTCTAGCAATTTAATCTTAGACTTAAGATCATTAATCATAGCATTTTTAACATCCATAAATTTTTTGGAGTCATCAAGTAACTCCTTAAGCTTAGTCATATTAAATGACTCTTGATTTTTATCCAACTCATAAGACTCGTCGCAAGATTCATCACAAGAATCATCATGAAATTTAGATAGGTCAAATTCTATCGTTTTAGCTCGACTAAGGGATTTTAGATCTTAATCACTTGTAATATTTGCCTTTGATTGAGTTATCTTCTCTTGTGCACAAGCATTTACTTTTGCAAGACTCAAAAGCTTTTCAATTCTCTTTGGAAGTGTCAATGGCTTCTCCATCTTTTTCGAAATTGGAGGACTCAAGAGCTTCTCAATCAACTTTGAGGGGTCTATTCTCGGGATGCATGATGACATCTCAAGTCCTCTTGAGGCTTCTTCTTGTTCTTTGACATATGCATCATCTTTATCTTGAGCCAATCTCTTTATGATTTAAATATTCTCCGGATTCGTCATGCCTTGCTCCTTAATAACTTCAAGAGCTATCTCCATGCAAGTCCTTTGTTTCTTCAAATAAAGAGCTAGTTTATTCTCTACTTCACCTCCCTCGAGGTTAATTTATTATTCCTCATCTTCGCTTTCTTCGGATTCACTTAACCAAGTAGCTTGCATTGCTTTCTTGTTGGTTCTGTTGAAATGTCCTTCTTATGGTTTTCTCTTTTGATGAAAGATGACATAGCAATTTTGAATGCTACAGCCTTCTTTGTTGCATGTTAGGCAAACCACCTTCTTGCCTTGGACTATTGTATGAAGATTGGTGAGAAGATATATGTCCTTGCAGAGTACTTGATAGAGATTTTGGTAGACATCTTCGCTTGATTCGAACTTGTAGGTGATATTGTATGAAGATTGTGCAGGTAAGGTCAAGGTTATGGTAGAGATTGAGCACTTCACTTTCTTGTGATTCTCCTCATGAGAGTATAGTTGTGCATATACTTCCTCAGGTTAGTAAGTAAGGCATTTAGCTTGTATGGCTTCAATTGAGCTCACAAAGCCATTTCATCTCGATTTCCTTGACATTATCCGTAGAAGTGTTCCTACAAAATCCTCATCACTAATATTAAAGTCAACCTCTACAAATTCATTTCTCAAGGATACTAGTCTAAATAAAGATTTTCAAAAGATTAATTTTCCTCAAACTTCATGTTTTCTAACTTTATTACTAAACAAACTTTACGAGTCGTTTTCATGTGTTCATTACCCTCATATCTAAGTAGTAAGGCATTTCAAATTTCTTTAGAATTTATGGAATGAGCAAGAGATAATGCAATATTCTCATGAATTGAGCTAAGTATATTGTTCATGACACTGTCATTTGAGTATTTGAGGTCTTTGGACTCTTTGGTTAGGGTAATACCATCGGTTTCATACTTAGATGTCCAACCATTCTCTACAACTTTTCAAAACTCAAGTAGACTAAGTTGTTTACCAAACATCTCTTCCAAAAAGAGAAATTCTTACATTCTACTTCAAAGATTGATGGTTCTTTCACAAACTTCAATTGTGTCATTTCTCACAAGACAAGGTCAAGAACTATCAAGATTTGGCAAATTAGCTATGTATGAACCTTTGTGCTCTGATGCCAACTGTTAGAATGGGATCCTAAGGTCAAGTGCTAGTGTAGAAGTATTTTTACCAATTATAATTCAAACTTTTGGGCCTTAATCACCTAGCTAAAATCACAATCAAGCAAGTACTAATAGTAATTGAGCAATTCAATCAATATAGTGCGAAGATAGTAAAACGAGAGAGTAAAGAGCAAGAGAGATAAAGAAATAGCAAGAGAACATGCTATGTAACGTGGTTCGATCTACAAACAAACTAGGCGTACATCCACGGGACCCCTGGATCCAAAAAAACCTTCTGAGATCGATTTCACTAAATCACAAGTGTTCTTACAATTCTAAAACCTATCTTTGGTTTCTTCTCAACAAGACAACCAATCTTAGGTTCCTAAACTTATGCAAGAGGCTACACCGCTCTACAAGGTTAACGTGTCTGATTGACAACACAATCAAGGGCGAGGATGAACTACTTGACTACACAATATAGGCCACCAAACTAAAACAACAACAAGTTGATCTCTTGAATTGATAATTAGAGAATTTAGCTATCATATACACTCTCAAGGTATGGATGTTGAAGGAGAAGACTCTTGTGCTCTTTCTGGTGCTCAATTTTTTGTTTTAAAAACTTTGGGAGGGATTTCTTGAATGATCTAGTTCGAATATCAAAGGTATATATAGGTTGGGCACATCTTTAAATCTTGAAATCTTGGTCTGAACAGCTTTCGATATCGAATTCACCTAACTCGTTATAGAACATGGTGTAACGGGTTGGTGCCTTTTCCAAAATGCCCTTCAATGATTGGATGTTTGACTTTTGGGCCCTCCTGGATAGGAACTTGTTGTGACGGGTGGGGAACCTGTTATGACGGGTTGGCAACCCGCTGTGACGGGTCTGGGTTGTGTTATGGTAACGCATGGCTCTGCCAAACTATTAAAATTCCTTGTCTTCCAGCTTTTCTCCTCTTCAATCCAATAAAACGGATTGGGAGCCCATTGTGACGGGTAGGTAACCCGTTATGACGAGTGGGCAATCCGTTATGACGGGTGGGCAATCCGTTATGACGGGTAGGAAACCCCTTGTGGCGGATTCTCCATGCATTATGATAACACATGGCTCTGCCAAGCATCTGGTTTTGCCCAAGTTGCTTGGTCTTGATAACAATGTGATCGTCAGGACTTGTATATGCATGTTTGAGCATTTGTATCATCATAGTGTACCTATATAAATCTGCAACTCACCAAAACTCAATTGAGCAAGGTTAGTACTGTTTTGTTTTGCAAATTTTCAAACCAAAGAAGAGTTTAATCTAACACTATGTTCAAGATTTAATTGAAAATATCTAGTCAGTAATATCGACTTGAAACCTACTTCCTTCTTCCTTTCAATTTTTGTTTGATCTAACATAGAACGATGCAAAATAGATATTACCTTACTTCACGAAATGCATTGGATCCTGAAGAAAGTGTTACCTACTTCAGGGTTGTGGATGTTGATGTTCACATGGTGAGTCTTCGATAGGTTGGTTATGCGCTCATGAACGTGGTTTGTGGTCTCTGCTTGTTCTACCCTTTCAATCAATAAACTCGGTGTTTATCGTTGTTGCCTAGTTCTAGTGGAGTGTTGTTCTCCATGGTCGCTGATACGGTTTAACTATTGTTAGTTTGTATTATAACTTGGTGATGGTCGTGTTATGCTTTCATGGAAAGAGAGATGGTATGTTGTGATTTCATGTGAGAGATGAGAGATTTTTGTATGTTGTGTTTTAATGATTTGTGGAGAAGACCCATTTCTTGTGTTCTATCAGCCTTTATATAGAGTTCATGCTCGTAGTGTCTCAGATAATCCTTCATGTGACGGTTATTTTAGTGAGGAAATGTATGATCATTCTAAATAACAGTTATATTATCGTATATGCGGAGGGAGCATGGCATAACAATTGTTGGTTGCAACTGCCACG
Source organism: Eleocharis quinqueflora (assembly GCA_964058865.1). Taxonomy (NCBI): domain Eukaryota; kingdom Viridiplantae; phylum Streptophyta; class Magnoliopsida; order Poales; family Cyperaceae; genus Eleocharis; species Eleocharis quinqueflora. The sequence continues at coordinate 5,946 of CAXKVX010002621.1, forward strand.
CAACATTAGATTGTATTTGAATGAATGGTGTGATTGAGACAGGTAGTAATTTGTGGAACTAAATGGTGAAATGTTATTTGTTTGTTTGAACAATCACGGATCATGAGTGCTTATTTCTCAATTTGGTCATAACTTATGGCAACGGTTACTTAGTTAACAACCATTGCAACATGTGATGGATTTTCTTTTTTGAGAAAATATGAGAAAAAAAGAATAGAAAAACTTAAAAGTGGTATTTCGGAGGCTTTAGAAGGGATTTTTGGGTCAAAACAGCATCGTTATAGAATAGTTCTCATAATAGCAAATAAGAGTTACGAGTCAAAAGTTACATCTGTATAATAATAATAATAATAATAATAATAATAATAATAATAATAATAATAATAATAATAATAATAATAATAATAATAATAATAATAATAATAATAATAATAATAAGAGCATGGCTATTTTACTTTACAAAGTACCAAACAAGCGATACTACGCATTCTTATTTTTAATTTTAAAATCTAAATGATCGATCCAAATCATAGAACTTGATCTTCATATTAAAATATACTTGACTTGCACAAGGCTGGATATTGCGTTCAGGATCGGTGTTGCGAGCAAATTTATAGAGGGCTAGAGGGCCTCACATCTGAAAGCAACAAAAAGAATCATGGGATATCTCAAAGGGACAGAAGATCTCGAGTTACACTACTCGAAAGCTAATGATTCAAACTTACAGATTTTATAGACAGTGATTGGTGTGGTCACACTAACGACATAATAAACACCACGAAATTTGCATTCTACATGGGATGCACATCCTTCACATAGATGTCAAAGAAGCAGTCCATCGTAACTTTGTCAACCTGCAAAGACAAGTACTTGGCAGCATCATTTTGTGTCCATGCAATTTGACTAAGGAACTTGGTGCACAACATGAAGCTCCCACAGTACGAGGCAAGCAAGATCTGAGTTGACAACAAGTCAGCAATCAAGTTAGCCAAAAATCTAATACATCACGAGAGGAGCAAACACATTGATCTCAATTCCATTCGAAAATGGAATACATCATGGAGCAAGATATCTGAGTGGTTCATGTGCAAAGCAATGACCAAGCTATAGACATTTTCATAAAGGTGTTACCGAAGCTGCTAGAGAACTGCAAGCAGATGCTCGGAATAAAGCACATTCGAGACTTGAGAATAAGGAAGGATGTTGAAAATAATAATTCTGAAGTTTCGAAGCTGAGACATGAGAAGCCGAGAGCTGAAGACCCAAAGGGCAAGAACATAAGGAGCTCGAGAACAATGACGAGCTCAGGAGGTTTCAGAATGATGATCTCAGCAAGTCAAAGTCGAGATCAAAGACAAGCCGAGATGGAACTCTCGGATAGCTGAAGATTTGAACTCGAGAACATAATCTCATAAATTAAGGAAGTTTGAATTCTGGCAGTTAATGAAGTAGTTGTTAAATGGGAAGCGGCAATTAATAGTTAGGTTAGCATCTGAATTAATGAGTTAGGTGATTGTTGCATAAAATGCACAGTCTTATATAAATAGGAGATGTTATGCATTATTTTAGAATTGATGAGATTTAGAGAATAGAACTATTTTGTAAACCATAAAACTATTATGCTTGACAGAACTTTTTTCTTAGTTGATTAATCATCTCTTTCGGATTCAAAATGATTTAAAATTTATTTTTAGGGAATTTAGTCACCAAGCTCATGAGCTGTGTGTTGAGTGAAAACACTTCTTGTAACATCTCTCACTACTACATAATTAAGCTATTATACCGGCCTTCTAAGGTCTATTATAGCGGACTTAGTCTCGGTATAATAGAGGGGGCTGCTATGGTAACAACCATCCGCTATAATAGATAACATCTATTATAGCAGACTATCACTATAACCCTCTATAATATAGAGGTTAATATATCGGACCCTTGCTAAAGGCCGCTGTAACAGAAGGGCTATTATAGCGGCCTTTAGCAAGGGTTCGCTATAATAGCCTCTATATTAAAGCGGGTTATAGTGACAGTTCGCTATAATAGGTTGAAATATATTAAACAATTTAGATTTGTTATAGCGGGTTTTAGGAGAAATCTGTTGTTATATTTCTGAATTTTTTTTTAAATGCTGCTGATTTTCTATGGCCAGCCCCAATTGCTAGGCATACAATTGGTACCAAACAAATGTGCCAATAAACATATAGAAAACTCACATATATAACATATACCACTCAACTAATTTAACATAACACACAAATAAACATATAATATATAACAAACATAAATATCAAACTCACATATATAACAAATATCACATATATACAACAAAACATCACATAACACAGTAATATCGTACATGCATACAACAAATCACAAAAAATAACTAATATAATCGCATAACATCACTTTTACCTGCTCGATCTCGCTATCAGGCAATGCAGCTGGATATGGCTCGAGCTCCTAAAAAGCACATCAAAGAATATTCAATCATGATTAATTTTACAGGTACAAATATATAAATACAGATATGTAGATAAATCATTGGAGAACAAATTTAGCACCTGTAACTTGAGCGATCTCAAGCTCGAGACATCATTGTAATGCGTCGCTATGTAAAATATCGCCCGCATTACATAATATCCGCACATCCAGCCATTTGGTTGCGGAGAGCTCTACAAAGCAGTTGAAGTAACAAAATAAATATGTAAGTGTTGAATGCTTGCTAAACACTAAATCATACAACCTAAATCTTAAAACACTAAATCTGAAACCCTTAACGTAAACCCTACACCTTAAACTCTAAACTTTAAACATTAATCTTAAACCCTAAACCCTAAAAGTTAATACCACTTCAAGACTCTAATCTTCTAAACCCAAAACCCTAAACATAAATCCTACATACCTTAAACTCTAAACTCTAAACATTAATCTTAAACCCTAAACCCTTAACATAAATCTCAGTTAAAGACTCTAATCTTCTAAACCTTAAAAACTAAATCCTAAACTCTAAACTTGAAACTCTAAATCGTAAATCCTACACCTTAAACCCTAAACATTGATGGAAATCTCCAATTTGAGATGAAATATAGAAAACTTACTTTGACAACTCTGATTTCGAACTTGGTAGTTTTGCTCGAACCCTTTGTTTGAAAATATTTCCGCAACAAACTGTACAAATGTATACAAGTCCAACTAAGTATAAAATAATTAGAATAAAAGCGTTAAAAATTATACACAAGAAAACTTACGCATTCAATGCCCTAACAATTTCAAGCATGTTTCCGCTTTGTTTTGGAAATCAATCTTATAAATTGTTGCCGTTGAGATTTGCAAAATCAAAAGATACCGGTGATTGCTACAATTCAAATTTAAGAAAGTTAGCATGAATTAATATTAAGTGAGAGAATTATCGAAAAGTAAGAAGACTAACCGTTCAATGTACGGCAAAAATATCAAGGATTTTGGGTCCTCAATGGCAACGAAGAAGTTCTTAATGTAATTGACAGTTGTGGCATAGTTCTCAATTACACTTGTTCCCGAGCACGAGGCGGGATCAAGAAAGAGAAACTTTGAGATCAACCCAAATTTCCAAAGATGATGTGATAAACACCTGTGTGTATAAATGAATATTGGAATTATAAATGTATTAACTATAATCTAATTGCATAGATAAGTGTGAATATTCTTACTTGCACCATAGCTGAATAAGCGAGACACTTAGCCAATGACCCGGCTTGAGAATATCCATTATCTCAGTAAGTGCCACCAATTGCACATCATTGATGCCGAACAACTGCTTATCGCCAATTGTGAAGATAGCTTGATCCTCCGGTTGCGACATCAACTATATAATAAATTAGCTTTTCTCAAATTGTAACAATATTGAAATTTTATTCATTTCACAAGGAATAAGTTAAATGTGCACCGTATTGTAAAGCTTTAAGCTAGATGGATCAAGAAGCAGCAAGCATTCAACGGGAAGAAGTTGAGGCCTTTAATAAATGTTCGTGCTTGCACTTGGTGCATTTTCTCTTTCCTTCTCAGGTGCTCGAGCCTGCACTAAATCATATAAGTACATAATCAATTTAAAGTGCATAACATTAGAGTTTAGTTGATTTCTTATATCTGCTCATGAGGACACAACTCTACAAAATATGAGGCCAACAGACGGGATAAGTGACTAGGTCACCAATGTCATACAAATCATCTGTTGGAAAAGGCACTTTGACTCCTTCTTGACCTACAATAAGTGACTATTATAGTTGATTCATTACCTAAAAGACTAAAAAAAGCCAACAGACGGGATAAGTGATATAGTATACTTTAATTCATTACCTGAAATTACTGTATCTATCGTAACCCTAACGGTATCAGGAGGAAGGGGCACGTTGTGAATGGTCGAACCATATGGCAACACAGTACCATGAGCCACCAACGTCCTACCTTCATCCGCCGGATCATACAGGTTGCACAGTGTGGCGACCTAAAAGCAAACTTACAAGAATTAATAAAATACTACTAATTCAACGCAAACAATAACAGATAATATATAAAACATTTCATAATTTATAAGTAATAGATATAAGGAGTGAAAAATGATAACCTCGATGTCCTCGGCTCTCCAACGAGAATAGCTACCCTGTGTCAGCTCTGGAGGAGTCATATTGGCATGTTGGCACCCAAAGTGCAGCATCGCACTCATGTTACCTTATCTGAGCATGTACTCCTGCAAACACAGAAATTGGGACTGAAGTTGTTCATACTCATCCCGAGATATGCATCTTACATGCATAGGCCTCCTCCTCGATCCCTTTCTGTACACATCCTTCAGCCCCAGCGTATTAGGGTAGCCCCGCACCCTACCTCCATGCTCTTGGGTCCCGAGAGCGGCAGTAAGTACATCATGATGCCGATGCTCTCGGAACGTCCCTTGAGAAGCTTCTGTGGATTTTGCTACCTAAAATTAATTAAAACAAAGTAAGAATAGCATAGAACAATGAGTTTATAAATTGAGAAAACACAAGAAGAAAAATATAGTACTGCTCGCTTAGCGACCTCTCTCGGCCTCATTGACGATGACATACTCACCGTCCTTTACTCGCTTGGCATGAGATCGGAGGAATGCCAAACTTCTATCACCGATGGAGGGGCTAATCACCTCCGAGTCATCTCCTATCACATTAACAAATATAGAAATATTAATTAGTTATAACTTAGTTATCTCATAACATAGTAACAATATAGAAATATTAATATAGAAACATTAAAAATAAATACCATCTCCAATTCTGATAACATCAGTGGCTTTCCAACTTTTTCTTGCGCTTTTAATACTACATGAACCAGTCGTATGGTGGTGCACCATTTTGTCTGCATTCTGTTTATTACGGTGACGTAGCGCCTACAAATATGAAATCAAGATATATATTAGTAAATATATTGATAATTTGTCAGTTTACAATTGAAATTACAAATTTTATCAGAGATATCATAATACCTGAAACTCATCGCTGTGCGTGTAGGCAACAAAGTTCTGCCACTGCTGCTCGGTAATCGATTCTCCTTTTTCCATCGGAGTCAAAGGATTATCTCGATAGATGTATTGCTGCCTTAGTCTAACCTTCCAAGCCTTCCAAAGTTCGTCCATTTTTGCAAGGACTTTGCTTTTTGGCTGTCGTCAGGAATGTTCCAAATCTCCTGTAAAAAACAATATAATTGGAATGAATATCAATACTAAATATATTAAATATGAGAAACAATAAATTTTAGACTTTTAGAATATAAGATTTGACCTTAATCTCTTTCCAAAGACTCTTCTTTAAATCCTTATCAACATTTTCCCAGTGTTTGATGTCACATGGCACGTGGGATCTAACAAAAACACCGAGCCATGTCGTCCAATCTTTGATCATATCTCTTGTGGCTACGTCGTTCTCATCGAACTCGATATGTTTGTCTACTCTCTCTTTAACCTTTTGTGCATTTGCTTTTGATCTCCTCCGGCGGCCAGAGCCACTAGCTTCGCCTGATGCACCATCAGAAGACATGGCTGCTAATATGAAAATGATAGAATTATATTAAAAGAAATCACAATTATATGTAAACAATTCAAAATCCTAAAGCATGTAATTTGGTACAATTTGGTACAATTTTCATATTAGAAGAAATAACAATTAATCACAAAAACCCTAAACTCTAATTTGGTACAATTTCGAAATCATTACATATATAATTAATATTACGTTACATGTAACAAGGTCATTACATGTCACAATTACATCATGTCACAATTACATTACTCAAAAACGTAATGTAAACGCTCATTTTGGTACCATTTCAAAATCATTTCAAATTAGACAAACACGAGCAAAATTTACTCTAATTTAAACCTAATTTAAACAAAATTTAACCCTAATGTAAATTCTAATTTAACCCTAATGTAAACTCTAATTTAAACAAATTTAAACCTAATTTAAACTAATCTAAACCTAATTTAAACTAATTTAAACCTAATCTGAACTAATTTAAACCTAATAAACCTAATTTAAACCTAATAATACTCTAATAAAATCACATAAATTGGTACCTTCTAAGAGAGAGCACGAGAGAGGCAGCGAGAGAGCACGAGAGAGGCAACGAGAGAGCACGAGAAAGACAGCGAGAGAGCACGAGAGAGGCAGCGAGCAGCGAGAAGGCACGAGGCAGCGAGTGAGAGAGGGGCTCGAGGAAGCGAGCGATAGAGAAGAGGCACGAGGCTCGGGTGGGGCTTGGCTGGGTCGAGTGGGGCTTGGCTGGGTCGGATGGAGCTCGGCTGGGTCGTGTGTAGAGCTAGGTTGCTGGGGCTTGGCTTGGCTGGGTGTTTGGGCGCACAGAGAGAGGGACGGGGCACGCAGAGAGAGAGAAAGAGATGGAAGGGTTCTAGGGTTTGGGCGCGAGTTTCACATATTTGGCGCAAAAACCCTATTATAGCGGCTATCACTAAAAGGCCGCTATTATAGCGAACTACAAGTAATAGCCGCTATAATAGAGCTATTATAGCGGCCTTTTTGTGATAGCCGCTATAATAGATCCAGCAAATATATATAAAAATGCGGAGTACTCTTTCATCACGAAACAATTGATGGTGCAGTGATGAAAATGTGTTGTTGTTAAGGTGGAGGTCAAGGGTTCGAATCCTAGAGAGGGGTTATGCAATTTTTTTGATTTTTTGAAGTTATAATAATTTAATTATGTCAGATATATATATATTTAATGAAAGTAAATATTAAAATTCAAATATAAATCAAAATAAAAATTATAATAATTCACACAAATTATTTGTAAAACAAAAAATTACAAATATGCATAGAAATTACAACAATCCATACGAATTACAAATATTCAAAAAATTGTTTAACTTAATGCTTCGTGAATCTTATGTAATCAAGTTCTCATATTTCCTCAATTCGACCGTAATATGGAATTGCCTTACCGTCGTCAGCTGGTACAGCATCTACTGTTACTCTGTTGTTCTGCACCGTGTTTTTTTTGTCCTAGTTCTTGGTGTACCAAGTGAATCCATTCTTGTCGAAACCTTGATGGGTGATCACGTTCAGTGAGGGACCTTTTGCTAGTAATGCCAAGGTCTGATTACTCGATCCCTCAGATGCTAGTTTGTCTTTGAACTATTTTGTAAATTTCTTATTATGCTCATTGATGACCCAATCAGCACGACCCGATCGATTTTGAGAGCGCAACTCAGCAATGTGCTCTTTCACATAAGAGGCCACATCTTCAAGCTTCGTGAGGACTTTAAAATGTGCTTTTTCTAACATGCGTTCATCCACCCTTCGTGTCATTGATCCCTTTATACCAAATCCTTCTGCTCTACCCTCGTGTCGAGACTTCGACAGTCCAATAGGATCCACTCCATCCATATGATCGGTGTAGAACTCAATAACCTCTTCCGCAATGTAACCTTCAACTATGCTTCCTTCGGGCCTAGAACGACTCCGACATAGTCCTTTGAGTTGACCCATTCCTCTCTCAAAAGGATACATGTAACTAAATGCATCGGTCCGCACGTTCTTATCTCCCTCACCATATGAATGGTCAAATGTACCATGATATCAAAAAGAAGGCGGGAAGTACATTTCTAGCTCGCAGATGGTCTGCACGATGTTGGATTGAAGTTTCTGTAGTTGTCCAACATCGATCACCTTAGAGCAAATCGAGTTAAAGAAGAAACACAACTTGGTTATGGTCCGCCTTACAGGTGATTTCAAAATTCCTCGAATCGCAACAGGAAGAAGTTGTGTCAACAAAACGTGATAATCATGAGACTTCATTCCGATCAATTTTATTTCCTTAATTGACACATTTGTCGAGATATTTGAGGAATAACCTGACGGGACCCTAAGGTCCTTTAAGAAACCCAACAAACTTGTTTCTCTTATGTTGTTAAAGTCCAGCTTGCCGCCGGTAGGTAAGTACGCTTTTCGCCCTCGACCGGTGCCAGCTCTGGCCGAATTCCTAGTTCGAACATGTCCTTTCTCGCTTTAATGTCATCTTTCGTTTTGCCAGGAATGTTCAACAACAAACCCACGATACTCTAGGCAACGTTTTTAATGACATGCATCTCATCTAAACAATGTCGAACCTCCAAATATTGCCAGTAAGGAAGATCCCAGAATATGGACTTCTTCTTCCATAATGAGTCTTTCAAAGAACTATTGTCAGATTTTTTTTTTCCCAAACTGGACCTTTATATCCTTCACCATCTCATAAATATTTCTTCCAGATAATGGTTGTTTAGCTTTTACTGACTCTTCTTTTCCATCAAATTCCTTCGTAAAAGTTTGATAGGGATGCTTAATTCCAAGGTGTCTTCGATGTTCCATGTAAATGTTCTTTTTATAGTGACTCAGTCGTATGGAATGCGTGTCTTCTCGACAAATGGCACATGCTTTACCTCCTTTGATCTTGTAACCCGATAAATTCCCGTATGCGGGGTAATGATCATTAATAGTGCAGAATATCATGGAACGAAGAGTGAAGTGTTGTTTCGAATTTGAATCGTACACCTCCTCTCTTTCATTCCATAATTTTTGGAGGTCATCTATCAATGGTGCCTAGTAAACATCTATATCATTTCCAGGTTGCTTGGGGCCCGAAATCAACAATGGCATCATTATGTGTCTTCTTTTCATGCAGAGCCAGGGAGGAAGGTTGTACACACACAATAGCACCGGTCGTGTACTGTGACGGCTACTCATGTTGCCATAAGGGTTCATTCCATCTGTACATAATCCCAATCTTAAATTTCTTGGCTCACTACCAAAATCTTTGAATTTTCTATCTATGTTCCTCCACTCGCGAGAGTCGACTAGATGTCGTAGTTTTCCATCCAATTTCCTGCAATCATAGTGCCACCGTAGTAATTTAGCATCTCTTGGATTCATGAAGAGACGTCGAAATCTTGGTATTATCGGTAGGTACCATAACACCTTAGCGGGTGGCCTTTCTTTCCATCCTCATTCTCATTGTCGCCTCTTGATTTATACCGTGATGCATTACACGTCGGACATTTATCTAGATTGTTGTACTCTTTTCTGTAAAGTATGCAGTCATTCGGAAAAGCATGAATTCTCTGCACCTCCATACTCAAAGGACATAACAATTTTTTGGCATGGTAAGTTGAATCTGGTAACGCATTATTTTCTGGCAATATGTCTCTCAAAAGCTGGAGTAAAGATGTAAAACTCTTGTCACTCCATCCATTCTTGGCTTTTAGGTTATACAATTTGAAAACAGCAGATATTTTTGAATACTTCGTGCAGTCGGGAAATAATGGTATATTAGATTCGTGACGAAACAAGTTATCCAAAATTTTGGGAATGTAAGCACAATCGTTTTCAACATCACTCATTATTTCATCCAATTGGACAACATTGTTTGTACATTGCGGATTTTCTATTAATTCAGTAATTTTTACATTTTCATCACCTCCAGATTCATCACATACATATTCAACATTTCATCATGAATATTTTCTACATTGTCATCCTGAATATTTTCAACATTTTCAAACCGACTCGTTCCGGTTACTTCTGTCGAACTTTCAATTTTCTCTCCATGCCATATCCACCGGGTGTAGCACCTCATAAATCCATTCCTAATCAAATGCAATTCAACTTCATCAGCATCCCTATGCCAAGTCATGTTCTGACATTTCGAACACGGACATAGAAGACTTTTCACCTTGTAATTTCATATATTTCCCTGCACATTTTATAAATTCCGCAACCTCTTAAATAATCAGTTGTTTTCATTTTTCCATTCATCCACATTCTACGACGATCCATCTGAAAAATTAATTATAATAATATTAATTAAAAGTACATATGGGTATCAAGAGCTCTACATAATTAAGGTTTTGGGCTGGCCAACCATCCTAACCCACTTTTTGAACACTTTGTCTCATTAGCGGACGTATACGATAGTTGCAATCTAGTATTTGCGAAGATTTCGGCAGCATTTCCCCTTAGCTCCCCGAATACGCCGATGCATATTTGCATGTATGCACATATTCGTGGGACAATCAGGGAAATACTGTCGAAATCTTCGCAAATACTAGATTGCAATTATCGTATACATCCACTAATAATAAATGAGACAAAGTGTTCAAAGAGCAGTTCCAAACGAGGACTATTCGAGATTAATCCCTATTGGATTAATCCCGAATGGGTACCGACCTAATTAGTTTATTTTCTGATATGTTGGTCCTATATGACAATACCTAACAAAATTTATGCAATGAAATGCAATTAATATATATAAAATGTATATAAAATGAATTAACCTCAATAAATTTGAAGAAAACTCCGATGAACTCGCGCTACGTACAGTACTGCTTACGTCTGCCTCGACCTCTTCAAGCGTTATTAATATAAATGTGTAATAGTAATGGAGGTTTGGAAGTTTAGAAGGTGTGTATTAATGGAGAATGGCTGCAGCTGGTGGCTGTGAAATTTAATTGGCGCGAATAATTGGAGAAGAAAGAGATTGGCGGGATGCTGAAATAGTGACCTAAGAGCTATTATAGCGGACCCCAAGTAAACCCCGCTTTAAATTCAAGCCTTTTATAGCGGACCTGTTGCTCCAGCCGCTTTAATATCTATTTATAGCGGTTCTGCTGTGAACGCCGCTGTAATAGATAGGGCTATTATAGCGGCCTTTACTTGGGGTCCGCTATAATAGCCCAGGTGATATATTCCTGCACACTATTATAGCGGCCTTTTGTAAATAGCCGCTATAATAGCTGCAACGTTTATTACAGGAATGTCACTCAATGACTATTATACCGGCCTTACATTTAACCCGCTATAACAGGGGGGCTGTAATAGCCCGTTTCTGTAGTAGTGTCTAGAAGAGGAGAACTGAAGTGCAAAGCACAAGTTCTTCCCCCACAAATTGATATCAGAACAAATTGTTTTCAGAATGGAGATTAAACCAACAAATTCTTCTCATTATGTAGCACAAGTTATTAAGTAAAAAATCCTAATAAAGTAACAAAAGGTTTCTGAGTCTTCTAGAAATGCATTCCTATCTTGACTCGAAATTAATCACTGCTGCTCGAAAAAAAATAATCTTTTCAGAACTAAGAACATAGATAGAACATTTTTTTCCATATATACACCATGGAACAATTTTTTATCCTTTTCCTTCATGATGTCCACCACTAACTCAAGACATGTTGGAGTTAGTCAATATCTTTGGGTTTTTTTCTTTTGAAAGTCTGCAAAGCATCTTCTACTTAATAATTGGAGTTTGAACATTTCAATGAAACTAATTAATGCTTAATAATTTAAGATGCATAATAAAATCGACAACATATATAATTATTTCATTACAAAAAAATAACATGCATAATAACTAAAATAATGTACATAATAACTCAATTAAAGATGCATAATAAAATCGATATCAATAATTTATATCAAATATGATATCTACGTATAACTCCAAATTAAAAAGTACACTATTTTCAATAAAAGGCAACCTAGCCTCTTTCCGCGCGCGCATCTCTCAACCTTACCCCAAATAAAATTAACCTATCTCACGGAGGGAAACAAAAAGAAGAGAAGAATTAATATATATATATATTCCCCTTAAGGCAACCGCAGAGAACTCCGTATATAACAATCTCAAGCCTAACTGAGGGAATAAGGAAAATGGAGCACTTAGAAGAAGTCATAAGTATGTTGAAGAAAGGCCACAATTCAGCTATGCATCTCCACACATTAATGATGCATGGAGATAAGGCGCATCTTGTTCAAGAGATTGTGTGTACACTGTCTAAAGCTATTAATAGTTTAGAAAAGGCTCGTTCTGCGAAAGGGGAAAAAAGGAAGGTCGGTAGCACAAAACAAGGTGGAGATAAGAGAAGGTATCTGATGATTTTTTTTCTTCTTCATTCCCTAATAGCTAGGTTCTTAATTTATGTGTACTCTATATTTGAATACAATTTGATGTTAATTCGCAGTAAAGTTTCTCTTTTTTTTGTATTGTTGCTACGTTTATATATTTGGAAAACATATTTATTAATTCTTGACTTCTATGAGATCGATTTTGGAAGCTAATCCTGCTTTGTATTTTCTCTATTAGGAATATTGATGCTAAATCGTATATAAAAGTTGTGCGTGATAGCCCAGAAGATGCTTATGTTTGGAGGAAATATGGACAAAAGGAAATTCATGGTTTGAAGTATCCGAGGTAAATTAACCAAGAGTTTTCAAAAAAAAAGTTCCATATGCAATTCTCTTTTTAACACATAAGAGAACTCATGAATTCAGAATTTATACAAAATATATATGATTTTCTCTTAATTAATTTATTTATGCATCTGTAATGGAGGGCTGAAGAATATCCGATCCATTGAGTCGTCATATGAACAAATTAGTTCCCAAAGTTTGACAAGCTACACCTCAAATTTCCTAGGTAGCTAATCGATTCTATTTCCAAATTATTTGGTAGGTGCTACTATAGGTGCACTGACAAGTACGACCTAAACTGCCAAGCAACAAAACAAGTCCAACAATCGGAGCTAGACCCATCAAAATACGAGATATTGTACATCGGAAAGCACACTTGCACTGAATTCTACGGCCCCCAAGAGATGGGGAATTCCTTGTTTCTCATCGACTTCAGTTCCAAACCCTGTTCTTCTACAATCAACTCAACAGAATCAGAGATTATTAAAATGCAGGAGGTTCCCAATCCCAGCAATGGTACATTAATGCAGAACACCATGCAATTTCCAGATCCAATGTGTCATTTTCCTCTTATGAATGATGATATGCCATCTCCAAGCATTCAATCTTCCTCTGCAAGTGCAGAAACAACTTTTGAAATAGATGAACAGCTTTTCAGACTTGATGATCCATGCGCTGTTGATCCATTTGATCAATTTCTGATAAACGTTGATCTTTCAAATGTGTGGAAGTGGAACGACCTTTCACCATAAATGAAGTAGTGTTTCTGAACTCCGAAGCACATTAATTTCAACTTAGTTGAATGGGCTTATAATTAATGTTGTGGTAATGAGTTGATAATATGGTTAATTCAAAAACCTAATACTGTGTCATTAATTTTTGAAGGTTTTTGTTAGTGTTTTTCATGGTTTCCTCTCTTTTTATTTCTTTTTATTTTTTTTTTTATTTGTTAATTTGGAACTTTATGTATAACTGTAAACTTTTGAGCAATTAATTGAAATTTGTAGCATGCTAATGGTGAATGTGAGAGTAATATAGTTTTCTCTTTATTCTTTAAATGAACTGTTCACAAGTCACGTACGTTTATATTAATTCTCTCACTAAATATTAATTTTACCTCTTGTAACATTAGTTTATATATGATTACGGTTTGTTAGAACACAGTACGCGTACATGATGTTATTAAACACATTAACTAAAAGATTATTGTTTTTATGTTTACAAGCATCCTTTATCAGAATATTCGCCGAGTGGCTATCAATTTCCATATACTAGTTTTAAAACACTGCCTTCCTGCAGTAAAATATATAATTCTTTTGTTTTAATGAAATGAGCTCATGACTATAACACAAAGGAGATTTAACAACCCCAATAGAACAACTATTGTAGAAGAAATTGTTAAACACCGTTGGCAGAAGTGCAAAAGAAAATCTCTAAAGATAAGACAACGGCTATTTATATTAATCGTTGGCATAGGTGGAGTTACGCCAATAGTTATTTAAAATAATTGTTGCCTTATCTTTTCAGAATTTAAAAAAAAATCTAAGGCGACGGTTCTTTAAATAATCGTTGGTATATCTCCACCTACATCAACAATTATTTAAAATAATCCTTGTTTTATCTCCAACTTTGGCTTTTAAATTGAGTACTTCACGTCTCTTCCTTCTATGTCTCTTCTCTCCTGGTCGCCTCCACAACTACTCTAGCAGATTTTTAGAACATAACCGATAAAAAAAACAGGGACAGTTCAAAGTACAAAATATTTTATAAGAGTTTGTAGTGTGTTAAATGTGCATATTGCTATTGAGTTATGTGCATATGCATTATGTCTTAAATGGTGCAATGTAAATGTGAACTTGTATCCTTGCATTAGTATTTTATTTTTCAAATTTAGCATGATATGATGAACTATACAACAACAACAATCAAGCCTTTATTCTCAAATAAATTGGGGTAGGTTAGAAATGAAATTCGATCTGATATGAAAAATCAATATAAAAATAATAATAATAATAATATAATAAGTAGTAAAATAGTAGTAAAAATCATTTTACAACACTTATGTGGGTGAAGCACGAATAATAGAGTGAAAATCCAACAATAGAAATGTTGATTTCACCCTAAACAGCCGCACTTTATGAAACTCATGTGTTTCACCCTAAAGAGAGAGATCAAATCTTTACTCTAAAGAAGAGGTTATTTACTCTATTTTCTTTCGACATTTTACTGTGAATTAGAGAGTACTAATTGTTTGCTATTTGTCTAAGAGTTTGTGTTTTGTGTTTTTGTAGGTGGTTTATTGCGAGAGCTATTGGAAATTGAACTTGTTAGTTTTTTACCATGACATTGAGCTCTTAAACATAACAAAGTTCGAAGTTAGGTCTGTTGATTATTTCAAAAGAGGGATTCAATTTCTTGGTAAAAAAACTGAACAAGAGATCCCACATTTATTATGTTGTGTTGATTAGATTGCAAATGCGTCTATTTTGGATGGAAGGAATGATCTTAAAGAAACAAAAGCTTCTACCTATGAAGAGGATCTGTTATATTTTAGTCTTTTTTTCTAGGTATGTGCTTTATTCCATATTATTTTCTTTCTTTATTGTGATCACAAATTATAATGAGACAGTTTTTATAATGAAAATTATGTTATAGTTTATATGTTTATATATTTAATAAAAAAATTTGTGATGTTACAATCAGTGTAATTGTATATATTGGCTTGAAAATTTGGAACTAGCCATCATTCATAAACTTTAAAAAAATAAAGAGCTAAAACAATATTTATTTATTAAATAATTGTTGTCCTAAGACTTTTATGACAACGATTATTTAATAAATAATTATTATCTTATCTCGAATATTAAATTATTATTTTTCTCTTCACATTCATTTAACAACGAATTATTTAGATGATATGAGGTCAACACTCAGGACAAAGTGACGTATCTTGCTAGGTATCGCAATCGATCCGCTTAAAATACTGACGAAACCAACTAATTAAGTAAAGTACTAAAGAGATCAATAAATTAATACAACATATATAAGCTAGCTAGCACACAGTTCTGCTATATATGCCTAAGTGGTATTCAACGTCAAACCCTGCATTTGTTTTCAACATATATATATATATATATATATATATATATATATACTCCTAAGTTTAGATATCTTATATCTAACGAAGGTTGTTTAAATAATTTGCGGAAGTTTTCAAGTTCACTCTTATTGCGTAAAATATTCAAAATGCCCCAAGATACTTGCTTCCAGACACATGTTGACATGCATTTTCGTATTATTCGAATTAAATATGAGCATGACTACGATACTTCATAAAGCATCAAATAAATGAAACTTCATCTTCATATCTCTAATTTTAAAGTCCAAATAGTAGAACTTAATAATTTCATATTAAAATCTTCATAGAGACTAAATTTTATATTTTTTTAATTTATTTATTATTTTTAAAGAAGGCGAAAATTTGATTAATCTAACAATTTTTTGACCTTTGAAAATGAAAGTTTTTTCACCTCATTAAAAAGTAGTAAATACAATTAAAAATTATAAAATTCGGTCTCTAATGAGATTTTAATATGAAGATCAAGTTCTATGGTTTGAATCAGTCATTCAAACTTTAAATTTGAAATACAACTTGCTTGATGCTTTGTAGAGCACCATAGCCATGCTCATTAAATATTCCTACTTTATTTTTAGAACTCTTTACTAAATTATTAAGTATACTTTTAGTCTAGGCGTATCATTTTTATTGGTTTGGTTTGAACTTTGAACCATATACGCGGAAGTACATTGAACCTATAAGTCAACTTATTTCCGCAATTTTAGTACATTGAACCTTATTAAATATATATACAAAAATATAATTTAGAAAACAAAATATTTTTAATTTTAATGTGATATCTTGAATATTAGAAACAGCTGAGCGCGTCAAATTAGTTTGTTGAATTTGCATGTCTAAATATTTTCAAATGTTATTCAAGGGCCCTTTTTTACCCTATAGTATAGGTCCTTGGGGGTAACGAATTCGCCTTGATTTGTACAATCTTTATCTTCTTTTCTTGTCAACTAATTAAAAAATGCATAACAACAGATTCTGTGATAGTATCAACACCAGCAAATGGTATTCAGTTTTTTTCTGAATAGAAAACAAAGAAAAAAGAAGAAGAGTGCGCACAATTTTCAATGACATGGAAAGAATGATATATTTTATACTATTTCTTTGTAATTTTGAAAGAAACGGTATAGAACATACCGGTCCTCTAGCTTTTAACCTCTCTTTTGTGATGGGTTTCGTATGGTGGAAATTAAAATTGAGGACCGATATATTTTATATTTTCCTTTGAAAATTACACACACCAAAAAAGAAACATTCTAGAATAAATCGTTCTTCCTATGTTATGGAAAATCTGGCACACTCTCTTTTTTACTACAAATCTTTAAATGTTTTTTTTTAAAACAAATCATAAGAACATATATGAGGTTATTTAGTCCTAGGTACAGGTTTATATATAGAGAGATTCTTATTCTGACTCTATTGTTATCAATTTTGCCAATTTTTTGTTTGATACCAGTATGGATGGCCTCAATTAGCACGTGGTTTTTTGTGTGTGTGTTTTCTCACTTGCAGTTGACCAGTTGTTATTTGACTCCTCACTATTGTGCATTGAATATTAGTTTTAATTTACTGGTACATATTCCGCTATGCTGTCGTGTTACTTCTTATCAAACTGAGAAACAACGAGATTGCTCGAAATACAGCATGGCTGATATCTTTATTCACACGTCACATATTTATACAAGAGGCTTTCTTAGATGTTGGACATGATTAGACATCTACCATTTATTTATTATTTATTTTTACTAGTAATTACATGTTTTTTTATAAACAATAAAAATAATGAGTTTATATTTCTTTTAACCTCAAACATTGATCCATGATGCCCTTCTACTTATTATATTATAAATTTTTACATTTAAATTGCCCAAAATTAACTGTGCTCGGTTCTGTCAATATTTATTATTTAGTTCTCAACTAGTGATAATGAACTTGTAATGTGATCTTGATAAATTGTATTGAAAAACAAGGATGATAGAACAGAAGTGGGCTCAGATGCATATCAGATATATTAGACCATGGCACAATAATGTGATGACAATTTCAAGAACACAAGACCTATCTGTTCTAATGCTCTTTATATACATATGTTGCAAGAACATCAAAATGGGACCAAAACCTTCTACAAACAGAGTACAATGAAAATTCATGATCTGAAAAAACACAACTAAATGCTAAAAACTCAATAAAAGTTTACTTGATGCTAGCTTTGGGAATAGAAGTGGTGCAGGGCCCTGCTGAGGTCATGAACGCTGCTCCTTTGAAAGTGGCCACGCCATTTTCGTCTGAATACAAATGTTGAGTCCATGCCAACACAAAAATCAAAGCAGATCATCATTGATTTTATTACTAACATGAACTACCATTATAGAAGTGATAAAGCAGGTAAATATAATAAATAAATGCCAGGAAGTTCAGTCAAGAACCAAAGCCATCTGGACCAGTTATATACACTGGGGCCCAACAAGAATCGGTACTACTAGCAATACTAATAGGCACATGCCAAATGGTGTAAATATGCATTTCAAACTTTCCCAATATCCACTCCTCTCGAAAAAATTTAAAATAATAATAAATAAAAAGAGTGAGACTACAATGTTTTGCAAAATACATCTCCAATGATACTTTGCATTTGTACCTCGAATTTTAAAGTACAAATAACCGATTCAAACCGTTAAACATGCTTTTCCTATTAAAATATCCTTCAAGGCTGAATTTTACATTTTTTAGACTTTTTTATTATTTTTAGACAGATTAAAATCATTCGTGTTGGATGTGTTAACAATTATTCACCCCTGAAAAAATAAGAAAATATAAAATTTAATTTCCAAGAAAATTGCACTATGATCATGTTCAACAGTTTTGATAGGTCGTTTCAACTTTAAATTCGAGATACTTGATAAAAATACAGCTAATCTAATTTAATCATTTTCATTTAAGCGAGAAACATGATAATACTTACCGGGGTGATCTTGTCAAGTTGCTTTTTCTTAGGATTCAGAACATCTTCAGGCTTTCCATCATACCTGCACACGTGTCACCTTGGGGTAAGCCCACCAACGCAGGATAAACAAATAAAGAGTAAATTATAAGAGAGCCCATTGATAATTAACTTCGCCTTTCAATCTGTTCATTACAAAACCATGATACGTGAATTTCTTATTTTAATTCATATTTTCAGAGTCCATTGTTAAGGTTACTAAGTTTACAGATTGACAGTGATCCTAAATATTTTATACTTACCCAGCAAAAGAAACACGCTCTCCTATTTTGGCTCCCTCAGGAGGAATCAGTGGCTCCACTTTTGTATGATCTTCATTTGAGGCACATAGCACCTACATAGGTGTTAAAAGTAATAATAGTTCCGAGGGTTTATACAAACTGAATTTCTAAAATAATACACTAGAAAAATATTGAAATTAGAAGACGGGCAAACATGAAAAAAGAAAAGAAAAAAGCAAGATAAGTACCAAACCACAAGACGTGACATCGCGCAACTTTCCAGGCTTCACATTTGTGATGAGCACCACAAGTCGGTTCTTCCAAGATTTTCATACAACACAATATAAAAATTAGTCAAAGTTTAAAACTCAGAAACAGATATCTAATAAAAATTCAATTAAATATTCAATTTTGAGGACTTACGGTGAGTTCCTCTGGGGTGCAATATTTTGCAAGGCCACTAACGACCTGACGTGCACTTCCCTCCCCCACATCTATCTCCTCCACCAGTAAACTGTTGAAGATGTGCAAAAAGATTCCACATTATATATCAAAGTATTATTGCATGGAAGTCTTTGTTTCTTTTTCTTTTCCTACTCTCTCAGTTGTTTGTGTGGGCTCACCTGCATGCACGTGTGGATAAGCGGATTATAGAGAATGTGCAGCATGGTACCTGTCAGCTGATGGATGTTTCTTAGCACTAAGAATACGGCCAACTTGTATGTTGAGCAGAGAAACACTACATTCAGCATCCTTCGGTGCCAACTCATGTGCTTTCTTTTTCTCCTCTGTTTTTTTATCACTTTTTGCTTTTCCTTTCTCTTCAGCTGCTGCATTTTTTTGCTATAATCAAATATTAAGAAGTAAAGCATTAGTTCATGTTAATTCAGATGACAGTGCAAGCATAAATTAAGAAAAAAAATACAAAACAAATAAAGCAGGAACAAAATTTATAGTATAGTCAGTAACAACTTTCTCTGGAACCCTACTAGTGGATGGCTTCTCAGCAGTTTTAGGTGCAGGAGCCTCCTTCTTGGACACTGGTTCCACCTCTGCTTTCTCATTTTTCTTCAAACTCTGCACAACCAAAAAGACATGAAAAGGCTCTCTTGATAGTGAAAAATGGAAGAAGAAACTCCGTCCAAAATCCAACAAACTTCTGATTCGTCCTGTAATTCATCCAATCAAATGTGGCACCATACCAAGACAATAACAGGTCAGGTCACAGTGAAAAAATGGTATCACTACACATTAAACTATACCAGATTACCAGTCACTTAAATTGTGAGATATTATCTATTTCTTTTGAAAACCTTGCATATTTGGAAAAAAAGTAGTTCTTATCTGGGTTTGTATTTTTGTATGAAGAATATCAAGGGCTATGGAAGCAGATAATTATAATAAAGTATAATAAATTTACCACAACTGCATCTCCATTCTGGGCAGGAGTAAGTCAACATTACAAGTTAATCCAAATCAATAATAAAAGGATTCTAGGAAATGGTAATTCAATTGATTTCTGGAATGATACATGGTTTGATAATTGTGCTCTAAAAATACAATTTCCATTAGTCTTTATTAAATCAAAATACCAAAATATTTCATTAGGAAAAATTTGGAATAATGGCAACATTAATTTACACTTAACTAGAGGTTGTAGCAATGAAATGAGAAGACAAAAAGAGATATTAAAATCTATTCTAGAAAGTCTAATATTTTCAGAAAATAACGATTCCTCTATATGGTGTTTGGAACCAACTGGTAGATACACAGTCAAATCAATGTATAATTTTCTAAATAATGGAGGAATTAAAATAAATTTGAAAAGCACAGTTTGGAATTTTCGAATACCTTTAAAATTTAAATTATTTACATGGATGTTATTACAAAATAAAATTCTCACCAAAGACAATATTTTCAAAAGAAATATTCCTGTAGATAGTATTTGCATTATTTGTAAACAACATATTGAAACAGTAGAACACCTTTTTCTTAATTGTAATATAAGCAAAAAATTTTGGATGATAATTAAATATTCACATTTAAGTGGTAGTAATTTAGATATAACATCTATAGAAAACCTATGGCAATCAATAATCACAATGAATGATGAAGATAGGAAAAATTGGGGCATATTATTTATAGCATTTGCATGGACCATTTGGATGGAAAGAAATGTTGTAATTTTTCAAAATAAAGCAATAAAGGATGACATCACACTATATAGCTCAATTATTCACCTACAAATACATTGGACAGGTGGCACAAGCCATTTAGGAAATTTTTTTAGGAATTTGGCTTCTCAACAAAGTGTTAGAGACAATCAAATGGTGGTGATCTCAGAAGAGGAACAACAATCTTCCTCGGATGAAGACCTGTTAGACGGTTAACATGACTACATGATGGATTGATACAAAGAGCACATCATTTACAAGAGAACTGAGTTTTATTTGTCATTTTACACATTTTGTAATAAAAAGTGTGAAGTCCAGTGTCATACATGCAGGGAATGAATAAATTTTGAGACAATCTACATATTGGTACCGGTTGGTGATATAGGTATCATAGAGTGAGTAACATAGAGTAGTTCACAAATGTCAGTGTTGTTTGGGTTTGTTAGTTTTTCGCATTTAGTTTTATCAAAGTACAGACCTTCTGTACTTACATCATTGTAATTTGAACTTTTTGTTGCTTTCATTTGGAGGCCGGCACCCTATCTTGGGGTTAGCTCTAATCTAAAAAAAAAAATACCTGCAGCAGCCATTTTGAATTCGGTTAAAGGTTTCTCTCAGAGCACTGACGGAGCTTGTATGAGGCCGAAGTGGGCCAATGTCCCCCCTTAATTATGAAAATAATAGTTTTGAGTTATATAAATTTTTGGGCCTACAGCCTATCCCTTAATAAAATTTTGGGCCTACAGCCTATTAATACTAAATGGCCCCTATTCTAAGATTAAATCAAGTTCTGGATTTCAGCTCTCTCGCTGACGCTTCTCTCGGTGTTTGCTGCTCGCCTGGTCCACCTCGTCGACGTCACGTCTCCTCCATCGAACACCAGGCCGCCAGGCGCCAGCCAAGTCAAACCACCTGCGTGCTCCTCCAGTCCTCCTCCTCTGCTCGCTCCGATCGCCTCTAGCCGCCAGTAGCCAGTTCTCTTCGCGTACTGGTATTTTTTTATCAGTACATCAATTATTAGTAATTTAGTGCATGTAAATCCTGGTAGAATGGTAGTGATATATAATTATTAATTAGTTAATTAGTTATTAGTACATCCTTGATTCTGGAATTGAAATGTTATGTTATTTAATTTGGAAATTGCAGAATTGGAATTCTTGGCTAGAGAGGGTTAACTGACAATCTGACATAACTATTTTACTGAGCAGAATAACAGTAGGTCATTAATTGTTAATTTGTCATGCTGATAAATTAGTTTAGGTTCATGTTAGTTAAGAAATAAAATTGTTGTTGTAAATTTGTACAGTTATGAACTTAAGATGTCAAGTTGGCCAGTGCCCAATTGGGTGAAATGATACTATTATATTATTAGTTTGTTACAACTTACAATTTACAAAGTTGTGTTGATAGTGTTAGCTGTTAGCTTTTTGTTGATCTAATTTAATTGTTAACTATTTTTAATAAATTCAAATGTAGATAATAATGGTTAAGGAGAAAATCATCCATTCATTTTTCAAAAGAAAAAGAGTTGAAGTTTCAAATGGAACAGAAGGTTCACCATCAGTGGCAATACCTATTGAAGATCATCCACCATCAGTGGCAGTACCTTTTGAAGATCATCCACCATCAGTTTCTATTGAAGATCATCCACCGTCAATGCTTACAGAAGATCATTCGCCTCTTTCTGAACCGATTATATTCCAAGGCATTGAATTTTTAGACCTTTAGCTTTTATAGTTTATTTCTATGTTGATTAGCTAGACCTCTTAATTATAAGTGATATTTTGAATCTTTGATTAACTTTTAGTTTTGTATATCAGAAAAGTTGTCTTCAAATTATTAACAATTACAAGACTTAATGTAATTTTTAGCTTTCTGTGATTTTTGTTCATTTGCATACATTGTTTTTATTTTGTAAGTGCAAAATTGAATCTCATTTTTTTGGGGGGTTGTGCAATTGGTCCCCTCTTGAAATGTCCCCAAGCTCCGTCACTGTCTCGGGGTCAGACCCCCTGAATCAAATATGGACCGTCCGTAACTTACAGCGCAGAAAATCTGAACCGTCCGTTAGTGTTGCGCGGTAGAAGATCAGCTTCCCAGTGGATTTTGGGCTTACACTTGGCGTTGGGAGGAATATTAGGTTGTAATTTTTTGAATTGTAATAGGTCAATATAGCCTGCCATTAATTGCACGTCATCCATTCCCTTGGCAATTAAATGCAACCAGCCAGCGGTGAGTAGGTGTAGGTCGTCTAATAGTCCAAGCTGAAACGGTGCAACAGAGAAAATGAAATAGAAAAAAGAACTTAATTTGTCTTCTTGGTTTCCATTCCAAAGTCATTTAACGCTCTCTTCTAATTGATTAACTAATTCCTTCTTCTCCCATCTCTTCCATAAATTTGTCGTTCGAATCTTCTCAACAGCAAAAAGACAGATCCTAGTTTGTTGTCATTTTGGGCGATCTTTCATTTTTAAAGTTAGTCAGGAGTTAGGACCAATACTTCGATTTTCTCAATAAAGTAAAATATGAATTTTGAATTTTGTTACTACGAATAAAGTAAAAAGGGCTGCAAACTGCACTGACGAAGCTATTTATTATGATGGCGACAATACAAATATACAATCGCAAATTGGCAATGCCGCCATTTAATGGCCTTGAGAAAAGGTTCGCTTCTCCGGGTATATGGTTGGCATTTAATTTTGGGAGGCCTCGCAATATCTTGTCTTGCATTCAATGCCAATGCCAATGCCAATGCAACGCCAATTGTGGTTGTTCAATACTATCGACCATGGACTCAACTGTCAACGACACTCCGCAAAATAATAATGATTTCATAGCTTGATCTAGAATGAGTTCATGATTAGAAATTAAGTGAGGGTTGTTTTGCCCACCAATAAATTGTAAAATAAATGAAAATAATGAAGAGCATCTTCATCTCTTTCGTCTCTAAAATTTTTAGAATTTCTTTTCTAATATGATATAACAGTTTTTAAATGAGTTTCAGAAATGTAGATAAATTTTATATTTAACAATTTTACTTCATAATTTCTTATTTAACAATTTTGCTTTACAATTTATAAATTCTGACATGACTTAATCATTAATTGATCGATCTCTAACAACACTGATAACAATACTGATAGTATTTACTTATGCAACAATTAAGAAACTTTAATTTTTTAGTTAGTTTAGAGATGAAAGATTTAGAAATAAAAGAAAAAATAAATTTTGATGTTAAATAAATTTCTTATTTAACAACACATTCTACCCATGTATGATTGCCAGAAAAAAAAAATAGAAGAAGGTACAAGAAAGGATGAACAGAAATCTCAAACCAACAATTCCCCCTCAGGGCTTCCTTGGGGGCTCCCAATTACATCCAAAATCTTCACCACCTCACACATACCTGGCCTGTTAGATGGCACCTGTGATGTGCACACAAGCCCCAACTTCAGAATAGGCGCAGCCTCCTCCGGTGGGAAATCACCGCCTAACCTTGGGTCAATGAGCTCCTCGATCCTCCCCTCCTCCAAACAAAACCGAACTACATCACACAAAACCACCACATCATCCTCCAAATACTCTACAGGGCGCCGACCTGTTAAGATCTCCAAAACCAGCACACCGAACCCAAAAACATCACACTTCTCTGTAATCTTGACCGTTTTACAAGCAAATTCAGGTGCCATGTAGCCTAATGCACTTTGAATTTTACTACAAAGTACGTACCTATCCAACATGGGTAGCAGCTTTGCTAACCCGTAATCTGCTAGTTTGGGCTCGCCTGACCCGTCTAACAAAACGTTAGTCGACTTGACATTGTAGTGCACCACACCATGCTGGTGCAAATGTGCAAGACCTTTTGCTACACCCAGTATTATATCAAACCTTTCTAACCAAGATAGAGAATCAGATGCTGACGACTCATGAAGGTGCTTGTGTAAATTACCACCGGGAATGTACTCGTAGATTAAAAGCTGAAGAGATGAGGTCCAGTAATAACCTTTCAATCCGACCAAATTACAGTGTTTGACTTTGCCAAATAAGCGCACCTCTCTTTCAAAATCATCTTTTGACTTCACCAGGCTTGACACAGTCAACTTCTTAACGGCCACAGGCTGTCCGTCCCTTAGAACTGTCTTGTAAACTGTACCAAACCCACCCCGACCCAATTCGCAATCTTTGTTTAACAGTGCATGTCCTGCAGCACTAAACTCCAAATCACCACCTCCAATCCTTACCAATTTACCAGAATTTGCATCTGATCGGGGTGACTGGGTCATATACCCATCAGACAAATCATAGACAGTTGCCGGTCGGGACTCGTTTGACCTAACTCGAAAGTTAAGCACTGTGATGGTCAGTATCCCGACTGCTATAATGGCAGCCCCACCAATAGCGACTAATGCTGAGATGCTAAGTATGATTTTCTTGTGGTGAAGAGTTGTTGTAGGGTTTAAATTTGGTTGGACTGATGGGTTGTTGGATGATGAGGAATTTGGGTTTAGGACAATCGGTTTGGGCATGACAGCTGGGCAGGATTTGTTGAGGACTGACCCACATAGGCCATCATTGTCAGAGAGGGAAGAGGGAGGTAATGAGCCATATAAAGTGCCTGAGGGTATGAGACCGGTTAATTGGTTATGTGAAACATTGAAGTAGGTTATTTGCGGGAGACTTGAGAGCTCCTTTGGAAGCTCACCAGTTAGTTTGTTCTGGGAAAGATCCAGTCTTTGAAGATTTGTAAGATTAGAAATGGTCGAAGGGATTCGTCCAATGAGGCTATTCTCTGAGAGGTCCCTACAGTTTAATGCAACAAGTATCATTTATTGAGATAAAAATTAACAGAAAGATGTTAAACAGAGGAGAGAGAAGGGTAAATAAACTTACAGGGAAGTAAGAGAAGTGCATTTTCCAATTTGGGTTGGAATTTCACCATAAAAAGAATTCTTCTCTAGGTTCAACACCTTCAGGGAAGCCAATTCACATATGTCCGATGGAATTGTGTGATTGAGATTATTCGAACTCAAATCAAGTGCTTCAAGTAATTTCAAATCACCTATTGTTGCAGGGATGTCACCAGAAAGCAAGTTGCGGGAGAGATTCAGCAACTGCAGATTTTTCACATATGAAATATCTAGAGGAACCCAGCCTGAGAAAGCGTTGCCAGATAAATCCAGGAATCGCATGTCAGAACTCGACTTCCCTGCTAGTTGAATTGCTCCATTTAACATGTTATCAGAAATGGAAACCAGCTCCACTCCGGATGTAAAAATCCATGTAGGTACACCTCCAGTAAAACTGTTTCCTGATAGTCTAACTTGTTTCAAAAAATGTAAATGATTCATGGAATTTGGTATTTCACCAGAGAAGTTGTTCCACGACAAATCAAGAGTGTCCAGACTTCTCATCCCTCCAATCCAAATTGGAACAATCCCACTAAACATATTTGAACTCAAACTGAAATACTGACAAGTGGCGAGCCGACCAATTGAGTCAGGAAGGGTCCCATTCAACAAATTATTACTCAAATCAAGCGACTTTAGGAATGCTAAATCCCCAATTTCACCAGGCAACTGACCAGTAAATCGGTTATTTCTCATATTGATCACTCTCAAAGTAACGCTGGTATTCATGCCAGGGGGAATGGTCCCAAAAAAATCATTATTAGACAAATCCAGCGATCTTAAACCACCCAAATTCCAAATGCTGCTCGGTAAAACATCAGAAAAGTGGTTATAAGAAAGATTCAAACTTGCCAAACTCAAACAGTTACAGACATTGCCCGGAACAGGACCTGATAACCCATTACTCGCGAGCGACACTGACTGGAGCGACGTACATTGCTCAAGAAATGAAGTAGGTAATGAACCTGATAGGCTGTTTTCACTGAGGTCCAGAATTTGCAGATTTGTTAGTCTGAACAGGTCGGACTGAAGCGTACCCGTTAAGTTGTTTCGAGAAAGGTCAAGACTTTTGAGGTACTGAAGCAAGAGGAGGCCTCGGCTGAGCTTGCCCGAGAGTGAAAGGTTGCTCAGCGTGAGACGGGTGACCCGATTCGATTTGGGGTGACAAGTGACGCCGAACCAGTTGCAGGGGTGGTCGGAATCTTCGTTCCATGATGAGAGGTGAGAGAAGGGATCCGACACATCAGCTTTGAAGACGATGAGGCCGAGCACGTCGTCGTTGAAGGGGCTGGGTCCGGATTGGGCGAGAAACGGGAGGAGGAAGGGAAACAATAACATAGAGAGGAAGAGGAGAAAGGGGAGGTTGCTCATGGTGAATGAGAGGAGAGGGGCTTAGCATTTGGGAGGGAGACAGATTTGATGAATGAGAAGGAGAAGGAGAAGGAGAAGGAGAGCCTGAGAGGGGCTTAGCATTGCATTTGTAGTCAAAGCGGATCGTTCCATTTTCCCATAAGAGCATATATAAGACTATAAGAAGACTATAAGATATAAGAGACTCTCTCTAGCCTCTAGGAGTGGGATAGATGGAGAGATCATTTATTCATTTGGCATGGCATTATGGCAACACGCCAACACTGATGAGTGATGACTGATGGATGAGTGATGGGCTGTGTGGCAAAAGTTGGTAGCTTTTTGCACTTATGACCGGAACGAGATCTTCTACCGAACGACACCGTCACTGTGCGTGTATGGTTCATGGTTGGACCTATTAAATACGTGGGAATGGCTCCAATTCAATGCCCTATGAGGCTATGACCAGTCCCTTTACATTATTACAGCAGAGAACTCGGATCTCTCTCGCATTGTGTCTGTTGTTCCGCGTGTTGTCTATCACGTCTCAAGTTCGTAATTAAGAAAATAGAAAGTGTCACTAAATTTTATATTAATTCTATTTTTGTTAATGAATTTTGAATTATTCATTTTCATCCGATTTTCAAATATCTATGAATTTAATCACGTTTTCATTAATTTTCATCAAAATACTAAACAAAATTGAAATGAAGTGCATTTTTTCTTCTAAAATATTTTAATAATCCTTCTTACAAATATAGTTGCTAAATTCATCACTTTGTTAAAAAATCATAAAAAATAATGAAACAACAACAACAAAGTCTTTATTCTCAAATAAATTTGGATAGACTAGAAATGAAATCCAATATGAAATGAAAAATCAATATAAATAATAATAATATAATAATAAATAGTAAAGTAGTAGTAAAAATAAAAGTACAGTATTTTATAATAATAATAATACTAATAATAAAAAAACATATCCTACAAATCATAAGTTTGGACTAGATAATTATGGACTAAAGTCGTATAATTATATCACTACTTCTAAAATTTAGTCTGTATGGTTCTAGTACGTTGACCAGTGACTTTCATTCCCTCCTATCTGACGCCAAGTTTTTGGAGACATATCATGCCTTTAAGTAT
>CAXKVX010002622.1:0-24138 GCA_964058865.1 Eleocharis quinqueflora
ATTAACACTTTTTTTTATCAAACAAAAACAATTTTTTTTTATTAATTTTCTGTAGGCTTACAACACAGCCATAAATAAAGCAGAAAATAAATTTGAAAAAACCCCTCTAAAAGTAATTCCTGACGAAGCTTGAGTTCCAGACCTTCTCCATGGAAGTCTTGTGTCTCACCACTACACTAGGTAGGCCTTGACAACAAAATCTTATTTTACTACACTAAAAACGAATTTTTTGACAATTGCGGAGTATAATTTTAGGAAGCGACTAACTGTTCCTCCTTACAAGCCCTCCTTATACGCCCATATACGACAAATGTAGTAGTCTTTATATACTGAATGTAAGTATTTATACTCAAATGTATTAGTCTTTATACTATTGGACTGGATTCATTATAATAAATATTGAGTGTCAAGTTTTCATTTCTCAAGACATGAAATATTTATTTGTAATTTTCTTGTTAATTATATACTGCAATGAATACTGTATCATGAAAGTCTTTATAATTAACATTCGAAGTCTTTATACTTTTGACAGTTTTCATTTCTCAGGAAATGTATACATAATACTTTATTTGGTAGTCTCCATTTTAACATGAAAGTCTTTATATTAAATGTTACAAGTTTTTATATTGTATCACGTAACTGTTTGTCGCGTAGCGGGAGACGCGAGAGGGGAACAGAAAGTGGGGATGATATATTAACTCATAATTTTAATGTCCTGAGTAGTAGATTATCTAATTTTAGAATCTACCAGAAAAAGAGATGTACTAATTATTTTAACAGCCTTCCATGCCTCTCTCTTATATATATATTCTCCTCCATAATCCCTTGAAGCGCCTCAAGATATATTCTGCAGTTTTCTCTTTGTTTCCACTTAGAAACATATTAACTTCTTCATATCCTCTCAATATTAATAACATTAGTTGATTTCTTTACTGGTGGATTTTTTTTGTCGATCTAAAGATCTGATGGGTTCCACAGCCTCAAAGCGCGCTCCCGAGCAGTTGGAACAGCGCCGACCGTCTCTCAACTCAGGGTACTGCCATTTACTACCAAAACAGAAAGAAAGTATAGACTCCAATGCTTCTGATCGTGAAGGCATGATTAGATGGGGATACTTCTCGGAAGAGTTTGCTTCAAACGAGGACGACTCGAACGAGCATTCGTCTGATCAGGGAGAGCTTCCATTCAGCCCACAAATGCCGACCAGGTCTCCTTGCGTATCAGAGGTACTTAATATTCATTTATTTGTGCAGTAATTTTTAAGAGTATCACCAAAAAGATGGTAATAAAAAGAAAAATAAATACATTATTGTGTATGTAAACATAGTTTTTTTGTTCATTTGCAAACATGATTTTCTTTTTACTGATTTAGATCCCTTTATCTGTTTTTTTTTAATTTGTGTAACCTACCTTACGTGATTGCAGATTATACAGAAATATATTTAAGCGTGCATAAATAGATGTTGTGCTTAGTACCATTATGTACAATAATAAAATTAGAACATCATAATGTGTACTCTGCCATGTAATAAGAGCAGTCCTTGCTTTATTGCTAAATTTAGAAACAAGAGAATCAGGGAAATAACTTGAAGGTGGCTTGTAATGACAATTGTATGACAACATTACATACCCATCTAAAGTATATTCATAATATCAATTCAAACACTAGCAAGCGAGTTTCATATACCAGATTAATTCATTTCACATCTGAACTAAAAATCTGAGTATAACACAGGTTTTTGATACATCGGAGCTAATGGATGAACTCGAGGATACAAGGGAACTCGTTGAACCAAGCGATTTAACGTACTCATATCTCAACTCCAGGATCTCATCATCGCCTGAAATTGCATCAGATGATATCCCTCAACCAAACAATGAGACTAAGAATGAGAAATCCCCTTTCTCATCAAAGTGTCGTGAGACTCTTCAGCTCTTAGGCATTGTGAGTGCAACTGTGCAAGCATCAACTCATTTGAAAGGAAAATAGCTCAAAGGAGAATGAATCGCGTGTCCCTTGCATCTACGAATCCATCAGTCGAAAAGAAAAAGGTGGTCTTTTAGTTCACAAGTCTTAGAGGAATACCCAGCACGCATGAGGATTGCCAACATGCAAAGAGAATACTACAAGGATAATTTATTCCTGGCGAAGCAGCTTTCTCTTTTTTCTCATGAAAGGTAATACACAGATATGAGAAAAGCATATATTTAAATCAGCTTTTAAGAGCAGTGAACCACACTACTACAGGATCTCCATAGACCATGGTAGTGTCTTCCTTACAAAAGCATAATCTATTTAGTACCCTCTACCTATAAAACAAACCCAGAGATAACTAAACTATCAGAGAAAAAACAAGGAGAGTGTTAACAATGGCCTCATTTCCTGATCAACACCCAACACAACGTTCTGAGGACACCTTATACAAACTCAGGAAGGATATCTTCAAAGCAGCCATGAGGCGCGAATGGAAGCGGGTGCGTGAGCTCTATCAAATTAACAAGCTAGTTTGTGACCAGAAGATTACGAGTGCGAACGACACGGTGCTTCATGTAGCAATATCTGGTGCCAGCCAATATACAATTCTAAAGCTCCTTGAAGTAATTGAGGAAGGTATTACTATAGATCAAATGCATATATTATTGTTTTGTGGCTTTGTAATCTCCAACTGAAAAGTTCTCTTTTCTTTGAAACCCAAGTGAAAAGTTAACTGCATGCCATTATCAAAGAAGAAAGAATATGATAATATGCGCGCTATACTAGGCGCTATATGAGATGTTTTAAAATGTTCCGTTTCAACATATTACATTGGTTTATTATTTTCTTTAGCTACCAAAATTGTAGCGGGACGCACAGAAAGTGCGCTGCTAAGCTCTGCTTCAATGTACATTCATGCATGGTATATTAGTATTGGAACCAGGAAACACCTTACTCCTTACACCCACAACAGAAATGATATTGTTTACTAATTAGAAGTCATAAAAAGAACAAACATTCGATCTAGTTGCAAAGATAATACTATCAGTGTACAAAAAAAAAATAAAACTCAGATGGAAGGAATAAAGTTGGATAACTTGACCCGATATCTCAAAAAAAGAGAAGTCACAAATTGAATTTCTAACACACATGCAAGATATAAGGATGATCTAAAATCTTCTCATCCAATTTGCAAGGGCCGAAAGATTGAAACATATTCCGTTGGCTACTAATCATTACAAGACACTGGTACAAAAAAATGCTTTAA
Organism: Eleocharis quinqueflora; assembly: GCA_964058865.1. Classification (NCBI taxonomy): domain Eukaryota; kingdom Viridiplantae; phylum Streptophyta; class Magnoliopsida; order Poales; family Cyperaceae; genus Eleocharis; species Eleocharis quinqueflora. The sequence goes on from CAXKVX010002622.1 coordinate 3,243, forward strand.
TGCCGGGCTTTTTTTATCTTTATTGCCGGTTATTCTATGGGCATTAAAGAGAAGAGGTGTTATAGTATATAGCAACCAACAATAAAATGTCACCATTAATCACTAGTTGTTAGAAAAAATCCGGTGATAAATGAATCTTTTATTGCCGATTTTTAAGAAGAAACCGGCAATAAAAGTCAATAAAAAAATTAAAAAAATTTGTACGTTCTGCAACCTTGCAATCTGACAATTGGTTGTAGTGCAGCAACTGTCAAATCATAATAAATTCAGATTTCAAATTTCAAATTTAAATTTTGAAATTTAATTTAAAACAGAAAAAAAAATAGAAAAAATAGAAGAAAAAAAAATAAAAATAAGAAATAGAAAAAAAAATTTCAAAACAGAAAAAATAAGAAAACAAAAATCTAGAGAACAGAACAGAAAACATTTCAAAAATATCAAGAAGATGTAAGAGGCACTGTTTGTTGTAAACAGAAAAAAATACTACAACACTGTTTGTTGTATATTTCTTATCTAAAACATTGTTCATCACTTCTTTTTTGTGGCACAATCGGTAAGAAATGAGGCAGAAAAACTAGCAAGAAAAGAAAAATTAACAAGAAAAGAAGATCGATTTGAAGGATTAAAAATGAAGCAAAAAAAAAAACAACAAGAAAAAAAAACAACAAGAAAAGAAAATTACTGAGTTCTTTGAGCATATTTTTATTGTTCATGTTTGAACATGTTTTGGTTTGTGCTCTCTTCAGGACCAACTCCATCTCTCTTGTACCTAGCAAAATGCTGCCAGTTGACCTCGCATAATGTAGCTGAATTGGACCAAATGGAAGTGACATCTCAGATTGTCAAGAGAATAGATATGGATGGAGGAGGAGCATGCATCATTGATTATGGCAAAAATGCAGCAAAATTGCTACAAAATTAGAACATGCAGGTCTTTATATTAACAAGCAAGTCTTTATATTGTGGTAACCAAGTCTTTATATTACAACAGACAAGTCTTTATATTTATAAATGCATCAATACTGCTGCAAAATTGGAACCTTCAAGTCTTTATATTCGAACAAGCAAATCTTTATATTGTTACAATCAAATCTTTATATTATAATTAGCAAGTGTTTATTTTAAAACTACTACAAAATTGCAACCTTGAAGTCTTTATATTATAACAAGCAAGTATTTATATTGTTACAATCAAGTTTTTACATTGCAACAAGCAAGTCTCAGACTTGAACTTGTCTGTTAGGAATCAACTTGTCTATATTACAAATCCTCAAGTCTTTATATTACAACGCCAAAATCTTTATATTGCAACTTCCAAGTCTTTAAAATACGTCAAGGAAATTTTTCTGTTGTTAGTATTTTATATTTGCATTAATCAGACTTGTCTGAGGATCAACTTGAACTTGTTTGTTAGGAGTCAACTTGTCTATATTTACAAATTTCAACTCTTTATATTACAACTCATAAGTCTTTATATTACAGCTCATAAGTCTTTATATTACAACTCTGAAGTATTCATAATACGACAAGCAAACTTTTCTATTAAAAGTGCAATACACCAAAAATGCAATACAATTGCTATACAATTTACTACTCCCAAGTCTTTATATTACTTCCCCAAGTCTTTATATTAAAATGACGAAGACTTTATTACAAAAGCTACACTAGCAATATCATAACTTTCGTATTAATTAATGGCAGAAAAGCATTTTTGGACGGAATTAATGGCTGGTAAAGATAGCGTCATTAAAAGTGGAGCATTAATGGCTGGTAAATATAGCTTCATTAATTGGGCGGAGGCAGAATTATTAATTGCGCATAGTGCAACATTAATGGCGCGGAGGGAAGTATTGATGGCAGAGCGGAGCGCATAATTAAATGCGCGGAGCACAAAATTAGTTGCGCCGAGCATAATTAATGACTCAAACTCAATAATTAGTTAGTTAATGGTTGAGTTAGTTAGGGAGACCTCTAAGGAGGACAGACAAGGGGACTGTTACTAGCTCCCATATTTTTATGCCTTCTGTAGAGGCTTACCTGTAGGCACTTATATCTGTTACTTGCCTTTATAGGCCCATTGAATTATTTGCGACAAAGAATTGTAAATTGGACTTTTGTTAACTGGCACTTTCTTATTACTTTTGGTGTTTTCTTTCATCTTAGTACACTTGTCATTATTCTGCATTGTAAACTTCTAGAGCTCAGAAATTATTTTTTTTCTGTGCTTTTTTTATAGCTCAAAAATTATAGCTAGAAATTTTCAAGTTTTTAGGACGAGCAGAAGAAAAACCAAATGACAAGCAAAATAGTACCTTTTTTGCAATCACATGTGGCGTTTCAAACTTTATACACAATGTGAAGCAGTTGAAAATTAGTGTGATAAGAAATACCAGGCTGTTTTTTTATTCCTAATTCAACAAAAAATAGTATATATCAGGATTGTACCAGAAAGGCAAACAAATGAAGCTTAATCACGCTGATGTCAATTATTTTATAAATATGAATATATCCAAAGGTCACACATTTATGTTCAGAGTTCAAGACTTCCCCAGTTTAACTAAAATAAGACTATATATTTCTACATTTTTTAAATATATAGACATCAACCTCATAGAACTTTTACTTCCTCCCATGACTAGCTAAATCAGCAGCCACTTTGGCAGCTCTGGTAAGTGCATCTGACACAAACATAGCCCCAGCTGAAAAATAACTACTTGTCACAACAGCATTGGTCACTTTAACCGCAGTTCTTCCTGTGGCTGAGACCACTGCTTTGGTAGTCTCTGACACATGGTATGTATCGTCAACAGATCTCACTGCTCCTACACCTGCATTTATCTTATCAGTCAACCCAATCTGCTTGCTCATATCGGCAACCCGGGCCGCTGCTGTGGCAGAGACTTTGTGTGACTCGTCAAAGGCCTTTGCTTTGGCTAATGCGTCTTTGCTTAGAGTATACCCTTTGGCCAACATGGTTTTGACTACATCTTGTGTCTTTGTTAATGCCTCCATTGGGGTCGTATTGAACTGGTATGCATCTACATGCTGTCAAAGGGTAAAGATGAAGGGATGAGTCTAAGATTCGCTACCACTTAACTATCCAAACAACACCTGACATCACCAACTTGACTGAAACTCTTAAACTGACACAAAAACCAGAAATCCAGGATATCAATTTTGGTTGATTTTAGCCTAGCTTGAATTTGGGACATAAATAAGATGCTATAACTTTTGGATATATGTCTTTGCATCACAATATCTAATGTTTTGGTCTAATTTGTCAAAATCTATAGAATTGAGATCAGTTGCTAAGATGAAATTTATTAATTATAATCTACAAAATACACAATGTTAATAGAATTTCCAAAAGAAAAGGTAATTCCTGGCTTTTTAATGTGTTGCATTTTATGTACATACTGTTTCCACAGTCTCATCTTCTTCTATACTCCAACTTTGCTGCCAGAAATTGTGGTCGTCATAGTGACCCCATTGGGTTATGCACACAGGTTGGTCTACAATAGTAGCTCCCTGATAAAATAAAAAATAAAAAATGAAAGAAATAAATGGCTTCTCGCCAAATTACTAATGATTTTGAAATTAATTTGCTTTTAGAAGTTGCTAGAAAATGACAAGTGAGGTGTACATTGACACAGGATTGGACGAAATAAAATAGTCAATTTGGTATAGCACAGAAAAAAAAATCAGACAAAGGAGATAATCCAAGGTACAGAAGCAATTGGGTTTAGAATACTAGCCAACTAAACATAAAAATATAATTTACAATTTATTAATTATAATCTACAAAATACGCAATGTTAATTAGAAGTCAAACGTGCCATCAAACATTCAGAAGTCAGAAAAAAGAAAATGACACAAGTAATACTTACAGTAAGCAATACTGCAGTTTCCAAGGCATGAGGCTCCCTAAATGTCACATATGCAGTAGAGCCATAGTCTCCTGATCTGGTTTCATATTTGTTAAATAATTTGAGAAAGAAAAAAAGTAGGAAATATAAGCAAATGAGGAATATGCAAGATTAGAATTCGGGCTTGAAAACCACATCATTTAATTCCAGTACAGAATCATCGAGGAACCATTACCAAAGCTCCCACTTTGTCAATATATATTTAAGTTCAACAAATTAGTTGCATCACAGGTACTTGAATCGTGAAATCAAAAAGGTTGAAACTTTTATTCCGAAAAATGCCATTAGGGACTTGAGTAATCAATATAAAGTCATAAAACCCAAATCAGCCAAATTTGCTAAAAGACCCTAATGATGTGAGAAAATCAGAACATACTTACAGATTTATCATATTGCAAACTTTTTCTGCACTTGAGTACTCATCAAACAGAATTATATAGGAACTAGAGAGTAAACTATACAATTATAGAAGAAAAAATAGGACCCACCTGATGATTTCAATGTGGTCAATAGCTCCAGAGAACGAGAAGAAATCATAGAGATCCCCTTCTCTGGCTCGGCTGGAAAGGTTTGTGACCTCAACTGTGTACCCACCTTGGTTCATGTTCTAACAAAGTTACCAAAATATAACAGAGCTGGTTATTTAAGGTAGTCTAGAGACAAATTCAGAGAAAGTTTAATTAATTAAAAGTAGGGTTAAAAAAGTCGCAGAACCGAATTTCAGTGATTAAACAACAGCAAGAACAATTACCAGCAATATATGCTCAAAGAATTTTAGTAATAAGAAGTTGCTTCTACCTAGATTAATCAATTAATCAAAAACTTTGTAACATTGAAAAATTGTGTATACTGTTATTTTGTAAATAGTAATATCAGCATATTCATGCTAAGGAAGAACAAACCCAGTAAGCGAAAGAAAGAGAGAGAAAATAAGGAAGATCAAGGTATCAAATTAACTATATTTAGAGTATGGCTCTTTCGGTGGTACAAAAGGTGTTTTTTTTTTTTCTACTGGTAACAAGGGAAAAGGTTTACCTATAGTGTTTCTTCTTCAAGCGTTGAGGTCTCTCTCTTTCTCTGAAAGCTCTCTCTCTCTCTCTCCCTCCCTCCCTCTCTCTCTCTTATCTGTCGATCGCTCTCTCTCGATCTCTCTCTGATGTAGCAACCACTGAATTGTCTGTATTGGTATTGAACTGCTGCGTATTAGTACGTGGATTGGTTGATTGCTCCCAAGTATCCATCGACAATAGTAAAAGGAAATGTAAAGAATGCCAATGGCCAAGTTTTGTGCTTCCATTTTCTCAAAGGGGCTCCTAAAATGTCAAATTGTGTGGAACTCATATATCACATAATTTATGAGAAATAGAAGAACAGACTTTGAACACTATATCAACGTCCATAGTACAATTTATAGAAAAATATATTTTTTTACTTTTGATCCTTCGATTTAGTTTAGATTGGTTTCAATTTTTTTCAGTTAGCTCCTCGAACAAATTTTTTTTACTCAAATAGTCTTCTAATTTATTGAATTTTTTTCATCCGCCATTCATTAAAAGTTACTTTTAACATGATATATCTAGTCAATTATTATTAGTTTAAAGAATATTTAAACTATGATTAAACTCTTCATTCTAGCAAACAATTTTGTTGTATCAATTTTTAATTTATTCACTAAATATTTCATCAAATTAAATTTTATATACTCTAACATTGGCCGTCACTATTCATACTACAGTAAAATCATTGTAGCTAATTTTTTTTCAAATTTTTTCATGTTGTTTTTTTTATTTTTTATTTAAACGATTTATTATAATTTTATTATTGCAATATGAAAGTTTAACTTTTTCGGGCGGAGCGCGAATCGTACGCTAGTTTTATATAAACTTCATTGAAATTAAATTAATTGAGTACGTATCTTATTTTAGCAATTTCAAAGAAAAAAATTAACGCGAAAGGGTATATTGAAACAAATTCAACAGTTCATGAAACAAATTGAATCAAATTTAATAGTTTAGAAGACAAATTGGATCAAAAAGAAATTTAGAGATTTAATTGGACCAATCAAATAGTTTAGAAAGAAAAAAAGTAACAAATTTTCTTTTTATATTTAGACTTAAGCTGAAAGTTTCCACTTTCCAGTTGACTTCTTCGCTTTGGGGATTCGGATATATGTTGCCTTCTTTTGAAGGATTTGGCCATTTGGATTCGGATTTGTATTGCCACTTGTTGGAGTTAATTTAAAAAGGTATTATTCAACCATGAATAATGTTTTTTAGATACCATATTTGATATCAACTATTAATATCGATTTTATTATGCACATTAAGTTGAGTTATAATGCACATTATTTGAGTTATTATGCATGTTATACCATAACTATTTCAGTACAAAAAATAATATGTATAACTATTTCATTACAGAAAATAACATGCATAATAACTCAAATAATGTGCACGATAACTCAACTAAATGTGCATAATAAAATCGACAACATATATAACTATTTCATTACAAAAAAATAACATGCATAATAACTCAAATAATGTGCATGATAACACAACTAAAGGTGCATAATGAAATCGGTATCAATAATTAGTATCAAATATGATATCTACATATCAGCTCCCATTCACCATAGCCAGAGTCCCAGATATGCTAGTATAGCAAAGAATTTCCAAACTTTCTCTATTATCCAAATTTCACAATTTTGTTTCAATTGAAATTAGTTATTAAATAATAATTATAAAAAAAATAGAAACTCAGCAATCTATTCTTATATATGTACAATCAAGCAAATAATTGAGAATTAAATAATTGATCAAGAAGAATTAAATATTTGACCGATTTATCTTTAGAAAAAGATTTCTTATTAAGCATTTTTTTCCGCCATTGCTAGATAAGTAATAGCCAACTCAACAATTATAAAAACAATTGACACATTAACATAAACAATTCATAAATAATTACTGTCGAAGATGCTCTAAGCTAACACTAACTTTTTATAGTTGGCCTCCACATTTTTGGAAAGTAAAATTTATAGTGGCCTCCACACTTTTAAATTGTGCATCCATCTGGAACAATAAAAATACATATCAGACAGACCATTTTCTTCTTAATGAAGGAACCAGGTGTCTGTTATAATTTTCAGCTCATTTCTTTTATTATTATGTTTTTATCATCATGATTGAAAAACTTATAAACATCTATGATAATAAAGTGTAAACACTTCTTACATAAAATATAAATACATAGAATAACAACTAAAAATGCCTATTGAATCAACTAAAAATATTGCACTTTTTTTTAAATATTAAATCTGAATTTTTTTAAAATATTAAAAAAAGTAGAAAGAAAACTTTAAAGGAAATGAGATATACATGTCTCATAATACGAAATGAGATATAATGTACATATTACCTAATTACCATAACTTTTCTCTATTTACAATATTTATAACCTTCTCCACGCTTTGATTGTCCACGACGGACAGAAGTTGACACTTTACCAAAAAAATCATTTCGCCGATTTACAAGGAAAAGCAACTATTAGGAATGTAACTGGTTGGGGGATCCTAATATGCTGCAGCACAGTAGTGCGCTATAGCAGATGAACGGTTCGGATCGATTGCTAATTTCGCGATCGACAGTTAGAGATGGAAATCAGAAAAACTTTTATACTTTGACATGAATCTTGATGCAATCAGTGAAAATCGAACAGTCCAAGTGTTGCGTTACACTATCCCGCGCAGCACTAGATCTGATTTCCTGATTGGGTACTAAATTGGATTTCAACTAGAACATCAATTTAATTAGTTACATTAATTTCCCTATTTCAAATAAGAACTTATTAACCTGGTTTTGTTATAAGAAGCGAAATTTTAAGCATTCGATGAGCTTTATTTTAAATACTTGCTACAAAATAGAAATAACACAAGTTTATAATTGAGAAATGTATGAATAAAAAGAGTACACCACATCCAACTCAGGGTACAATATTTGTCGAGCAGAGAAGGGACGAGCTTCTGTTGTTCCCTCTCTCTTCATCTTTCTCGCTCTCCGAGCTAGGATTTGCAATTTGAAGAGAGTGTAAGGCTAATCTGTTCAAAGGAAAAGACCATCTTATTGAGTTTGCGATTCGGAGAGTGCACGGCGACTGTCGAAAGGCGAAGACTGGAACGATAGATATCAACTCAGAGCTAGGAGTTGCGACTTGGAGAGAGGGGAATTGAAGACACTCTATCAAAGCAGTATGATATGAGTCAAAACAACAACGGTGTTTATTGTGAACGGATGAACTTTTGATCTTGAAAACGACCGTGGATGATGTTTTACTGGTCTTAATGTTGTTTATTATTGTATGCATTGGGATTTATGTAAAATTGTAATTTAGTTGCAAACTAACAGCATTTTCTATTTGGTTGTGAATTAACTTGTGTGTTCATTTAGTAGCAATATTTTGGTGATTAACATATTATGTATTTATGTAACCACTTGTGACTCCGGTAAGATGTTATATATTTTCTCACATGTGAATGACACTTGTTATTGTTACTATCTAAGCACTTGATATTGTGAATGTATGATCAATGTTTTTCATATACTAAAGAAAAAAAGAATGCTGGCAGGAGAAAGAGTCACCGCCACATGAGTAACAACCTCAGTTACTAATAAAACTATTAAATGTTTTAATCTAGGTTGCCTGGATACTTCAAAATCATGCCGCACCGCGTATCGGATACGTATCCGACGCGGATTCGCGTGCGATACGGGTGCGATACGCATCGGATACTTCACGTGGCGTATCGCATTATTTTAATATTGGGATACGGCAGGATACGGCTCGGATACGGCAGGATACGGCTGGGATACGGCACAAGATACGGCTGGGATACGTTTCAGTACGCAACGGTCAGTATTTTGGTCATAAGTTCTTCATCCGAACTCCGATTAAGCTGATTCAAAGTGCGTTGGAAAGCTAAGAAAGAGCTTTATAATCTTGGCTTATCATCTAGGATATTTTATCTCTTGATTCCTACAGTAAAATATACTAAATTATAGCAGTATCTTGAATTCTTACAGAACAAACTTAATTTAATCTTAATTACTTCTAAAACCTACATAGCAATATATATTATTATTTTAGAACAAAATACTGAATAACATGCATCTATAGTGGTAGTTGAATGTAAACAAAATCAAACATTTTAATATATAATGTGATTTTTTTTATTATTCTATATATACTCCCGTATCCTAGTTTTTTTAAAAATGACGTATCCCCGCACCCGTGCAACATAGGTTTTAATATAAATTGAAGAGATCTTGAACTGGTACAACAACAAAAATAGATGCTTCATATCTGTGTAAAACAAAAAAGTTGGAAATAGAAAAAGGGAGCTGATATAGCGATTCCTTCATTGATTCCCCATCGATTTCAATAGAATGGGTCTGGTTGAGTCCAGTTTGCATTTTGTTTTTGTTATGATGCATGTTATTTTTGTTATTATGCATATAATTGACTGAACGCTTCATTGAAAACGAAGTCACTACGCTCATCATGCGGATCACTACACTCATCGATGCTGACTGGACGAATTCAGTTGCATTTGTTTTGAAAATTGTTCTAGTTATGATGCATGTTATATTGAACATGTTGTTTTTGTTAGTTTGTATGTAGTTAACATGCAAAATAATATAAATAAAATGCATAATAACAAAAATAATATACATAACAACGAAAACATAATAAATCATAAGTAGAAAAAAACATCATAAACATAACATATAAATCTTAAGTATTCGAACTGTTATGCATGTTATTAGATGCACAATAACAAAAACAACATGCATAATAACGAAAACAACATGCATCATAAGTAAAACAATTTTCGTCGGAACTCAACTAGATGCGTCCAGTGGGGATCAGTGATGGGATCGATGCGGGAATCTGCTGAACGTTGGCTTAAATGCAGCGTTCTGACAAATTTTTTTCTTTTTTTGACAGGGTCAAAGAGAGAGAGATAATTGAATTGTAATAATTTATCGGGTTCAAATTCTAAAATCGGTACTAAATAAAAAAAGAATTACCATGTGTCCTTAAAAAACTATTTAAAAAACAAGTAAAAAAAAATTCGATAATCAAGTCATTGCAGAAAATTATCCTCATTTTATATGTTACAAACAAAAAACTCAAAATAATAAATATTCAAGTCAATGAAGACAAACTATACAATTTTCCTCCACAAGACTTCATATTTTGAAATCTTTGCATAACTCTTTTCTTGTCCACGCTAATAAATAAATCTTTCTCAATTAAAGTAATCAAACAATCATTCATGCATTCATCTCTCACGTTATTTCTTAATTTGATTTTCACCAAATTCATTACTAGAAATACCCGTTCAACACTAGTCGTAGCCACCGGCAATATCAAGCCTAATTTCACTAACTTGTAAAATGAATAAATATGATGCTTATTAGTTTTTATATTTTTTTTAAAAAAATTCAACCAAATTATTTATCTCGATTGTTATGTTTTGAAAATCAAGATCTAATTTGTTATCTTATTTTTTTCGGAAAAAAAAATTCAACCTTATTAGGCCCACAACTAATAATTCTGTTAGAGGTCAGCATCTGACTCATTGGGCCCACAACAAATGGTACAGCACTAGCAGTTTGTTTGCTCATCTGACTCGATTTTTAGCACCATTTGTTGTTTGATGCTCAAAACTCCAGATTCTCTATATCCATGCTCCATGGTTTGTTTTCTGTGATCCTTCTATAGTTATGTGCAGGGATACAAATGTATCAAATAAACATGAACGAATATTAAACAGATGCAAATATAGATCCAATAAGAAACGAATACGAATACAAAGGAAATATTTAGTGGATAAATTATGAATATGATTCTAATATTAGACTAAAACTATTATTAATTCGAATGACATGTAAAACTAATAATTGCTTTCATTTTTTGGCACAGAATAGATATTCTAGTTTCTAGCAAAGATGCATATACAAAATAACTATTCGAATTTGTATTTCTTTTCAAAACCGTAAACTGTATTCGCATTAGTCTCAGCAAATAATCTATATACGATTATTCGTAATTATCCGCATTCGTGAAAATTCGAATTCGAATGCACAACCAATATTTTAGGATCCATTTGCAGCCCTATTAGCGGGTTTTTTCTTTTCCTTGTGGTTGTGGAGTCCATCCATCTGTCAGTAAGGGCCTGTTCGGATTCATTCCACTCGCCACTATGCGAGTGGAAAATTGAAAATTCAGTCTCACATAATTTTCAATTTTCCACTCGCACTGATCCGAACGGGCTCTAACTTTCTACTGGCACAGAGGATCAAGTTTCTCTTCAGCTAATAATTCATTTGGTGATATGTCAAATACGTATGGATTTTCTGCAGGAGAGATTTTGTTGTATCTGTTGTAGTATGCATCTCAGTAGACAATACCAGACATTAAAACTTATTCTCCGTGTTTGGTTGAGGGTTAAAACTAAGAAGACATAATTTATTATGTAAAGTTCTCACATCATAAATATACTTATTTGGTTGAGCCAATTAAAAAATAATAGCACTTTCTTAGTATTTATTATTATTATTATTGAAAGGTAATAGTGATCATCACTTAGTTATTAAAAAATTTTAGTAAATAACCATAAATTATAATTATAATAATAACAGTATTATTATTTAATTATTGTTATTTCGTTATTACTATTATTATTACTATTTGTACTACTATTATTATTATTATCATCATTATCATCAACATCAACATCATCATAAACATGGACATTATCATCTTAAAACCTAATAGAGACCTTAATCAAAAAATTATATTACAACTACAAAATATTTATATTAAAAATATATTAATAGGAACAATAAATATGTTAATTAAATAATAATGATAAATATCTATATTTAATAAAAATAGTAAATACAATGATATGCATAATAAAAAATAACATGAAATAATAATATAATTATTGTTTTATTACTATACAATAACATAACAATATAATAATTTGAATTGCATATCCTACATAGGCATAACTTAGAGGAATAACTTATACCATCTATCTAGGCTCATTCAATTATGGAGGCATAACCTTATTTTATGCCTACTTATGACTCTCTTGTTAATTCATGTTTGGCTCATTAAGTGAGAAATAGAGGATTTATTCCTCGTTAATACCAGAACCAAACATACGGATTGTGTCCTCAATTTTTCCAGCCTTCCTAGAATCCATCCATCAAGGTTCTTTGGCTTTGAGGCTAACTATTTATTCATGTTGCAAATGATTTTGCATGTAGTCTCACTACGGGAAAAGCAGTTTTCACACCGAGTCTTTTGAGGCTTATTCACCGATTATATTTCGTTGTAAATACGGGGGTTGCAAAACGTGAGTTAAAACTCATCCTAGAGATAGAAGGCACACTCCGCTTTTCTTCAGCCAATCTACACAATTTCTTATTATTTAATACCATGCGTGGAAGATTTAATATTTTTTTACTCGTCAAAGCCTTTATGACTTTATATGACTCCAAAAGACTTGATATCCATTGTAATATACAATTTAAATTACACCCTTTCTTTGGTAATATCAATCGTAGAACAATAGCATTTTTAGAAAGTTTTTGCTGCTACTTACATGGCTAGCCTCTTTTAGCTAGCTTGCCAAAATTAACACACACACACACACACACACACACACACATATATATAGTATTACTATTGTGAAAACATTTGCACTTCGAACGAAGTGCAAAAGTTTCATATTTTATAACTTTGTATGGTCAAAATATAAATTTAAGTTGCTCAATAAATTACAACTGGTGGTGGAAAACATCCTGAGCTGTGGTACGCACAATTCCCCATCAAATACTTTGATTTACCACTCACGGTCAACAAACCAACAAGAACACTATTCCTCCCCCTAATAAACACAATACATAGGAAGCTACAAAGGTAGAAAAGGATGCTATCTAAGAGAGGGCACCTCACATTGATTAATTCGGTGATGAATTCCATCCCCTACACTTCTTGCAGGCATACAAATTTTCGTGATGACTGACCAGCAATATTGAAAGAACAAAAATGAGGTTCTCCTGAAAAAAAAAAGGATGCGCCAACTCGAGGAGGATGCCTGGTAAATTGGCCAATAATATGTCATCCAAAAAGAAATGGCGGATTGGAAATACTGGATATTAGAAACCTCAATATCGCACTCCAAGTTAAATGACAGTGGCAACTCTACGCTAAACAAGAATCAACTTTCGCAACCTTTCTAAATACACACTACAATTTCCCATCCCTACTACACCCCGAGGGAGGGAGGACATTACAACAATCCCCTCTTTTTTCTCAGGGATATTCTATCATTACTACCGATATTTAGGTCCTCCACGACGACCCTAACTGATGGAACAATTATCTGGAATTGGACATCCTCGTGGCACAGGGGCGGACCTACATAGAAGCAGGTTGGGTCAGTTGACCCATCCTGAAAATTTTTTTTTGCGAAATTAATCATGTATTTGAAATTTTTAAAAAATAATATGCTTATAATTTTAAAATTTTTAAAAATATGCACTATTTTGAACCACCCTGAAAAAAATCGTAAATTTTGAACCATCCTGACAAAAATCCTGAATCCGCCCTGTTGTGACAATCCACCTCAAAAACAACATATTATTTTCTTACCAACCCAGGTGTCGTACATATGGAAGGCTAGAGCCCCTCTGAAGGTCAAGATCTTTATTTGAATCCTACTGGCAAACAAATTGATCACTATGGAGGTCATAAAAACTAGAGGTGGAACACCGACGCAAAATAGTCTACTTTGTCAACAAAGGCTTATTGAGACATCTACCCTAGTCTACACAATATATACTTCGGTAATGGCATGCAAACATATTGAGGAGGGAGATCAGTAGTATTTGCTTCAATTTACCATCTTAGGCACGCAATCATGCATTCACCATGGTGTATATAAAATTGACATCCAAGATAGATACAAATACCAATTTGATCTATGAAATGTTGATTTTATATGCTACTGGTGCGAATAAATCACGGCGTCCTTGATTCTGGACATTGATTAATAATTTGATCTTTCTTCTTGCAGCAATGATTACGTCAAATAGGGGTGTTAATGAACATTACAGTTCATGGACAAAATGGACTGGACACTAGTGAACATTTATGAAATGTTCTATTTATTGGTCTTGGTTCAAGTTCAGTGTAAGTTCAATTGCTAAAACTGAACTAGACAAATTATGAACAAATTTTGGACTAATTGTAGACTAATAGCTCAATGTGAGATTAAATGAAAATATATTCAAACATCTCAATAGATCAATAAAGTTCTAACTCTTTGTTTTAGAGATAAAGAACTAAGTTATTCACATAAAGAAATCTAAGTTATTCAATACAGTGATGAAAGAGCTTTCATTAAAAAAGACTGTGCACTGTGGTGTTCGAAATCAGATCTACATGATTAACTTATGAACAAATAGTTGACATTATTCGGTTATAAGATGAACTGAACATGAACCGAAAATTAATAGATAATTTTGAACTTGTTTTGATCATGAACTTTAATTTCTCATCAACAGACTGGGCTGGACATGAACTAAAACTCATTCATTAACAGTCATCAAAGCATGCATGTTAAGATGGTACTTATGTTGATTATTGAGTCGATGACAATGGTTAGTTAAACCTTAAGTATATTTTATTGAAAGAATTAAGGCTACTAACCCTAGTAATTAAAACTGCTAATTCACCGGTAACCAACATCGCACAGTTCTCAGAAAAAAGTAATAATTAACTGATAAAACTAAAAAACACAACAAAATTTTGGAAGGAAGTGAGAGCAAAGATGGGTAAACTGAATCACACATATATGATATATCACATTAGTAGACTCCTGATAATGGCTGCTTGAGCGCTTGTCATGTCGGTATTAGCGAGCAATTCTGCCAGCCTTTCACTCAAGTCATCTACCTCTTGTTGTAAACCTCTGATGTAGTTGCATGTATCTTGTAAAACCATCGATGCTGATGCCTACATATTTTCATACAAGACCCTCAGTCGAATGAGAATTATAAACTTAAAGCTGCAAGAAGTTGAACTAATTTTCCTTACATCTATAATTATTTTATTTAATTTTCATATCAGCATTATCAATTATTCTCAGTTCAAGATAGATTATGCTTGTGTATGAGCAGTTGAGCACCTCTTTTTCTCTTTTGAAGAATCTAACTCTAGTTGGTTTGTTCGGCTCTGTTTTGTTGTATGGTTCAACTACTAGTACAATAGTTGGTTGAAAGTTAAGTTAGGCGCTATGGCTATATATTGGTATATAGGGGCTTTAGTTCAATGCAAATGACATCTTAAAAGTAAGTCTAAGATGCAACTTACGCGTTCACTGTTACGACTATGTGTTTCAGGGAGCAAATCCTGCAATTTGGATACCAGCTCAACAATCTGTTCGTCGGTAACCCGAGACGAATTACTCGACCACCTTGATCGTGACCTCCTGCTAGACATGCTCTCAATGAACTTATTTTTTGAATTCTGTTATTTCTTTTCTTGTTTTTATCAGGATGTATCTCAGAAAGGCTGAGACTGTTGAATGGTCCTGGTATCTGTGGAGATTCTAGCTGAGGAATGGGAAGTAAAAGAAAGAGATTTTTGTTGAATGTAAAGAGAAGCAAAGCTTGAAGAACTGAAGAGTGATCGATGCAAAAAGTTAATTACAGTAGGAAGTGTATCATGTGCACTTAAATAGTGGTGTCTGTGCTTATGTATATAACCATGTGTTGGGAGAAAGGTTTGTCTCTAGCAAAAGAGACAACCGGTTAATTTCACGCAATTCAATCTTGGTTGGTAATTTTTGTGTGCATTAGATTAAATTAAGGTAAATTTTTCTGTAGGTAAATGAACTTTCTCACACTAACTTTTGCTTGCATCTGTAAGCAGTTAGACTGATCGAACTCTTTATCAGAAAGCTGATCGATGTATAGTGATCTCACTGCTGACGCAAAAAAAATAAAAATAAAAATCTAACTAGTTCAGTAAAACTGGTTATTTCATGGTAGGAAAATGTTGTGCAAATTTGTACTCTGTTCTTGGTCAAGCACCGTAGTCTTACTATATATATATATATATATATATATATAGAGCATGGCTAAAATAATATGCATAGTACACCCCATTTTGTACTATGCATATAGATATAGGTCAATAAATTGAGATTTAAGTTGCTCAATAAATTCTTCATATGAAAGTATTGTAGGAAATCAAATTTCGTGATTTTTAGAGCTTTCTTGCTATTTTTTAAATATTTTTTAAAAAACAGTCCAGATTTAATACTACAAAAGTGCCATTCCTGGGCTGTTTTTAAAAAATATTTAAAAAATAGCAAGAAAGCTCTAAAAATTACAAAATTTTATTTTCTACAAGATTTTGATATGAAGAATTTATTAAGCAACTTAAATATCAATTTAATGACCAAATTAAATATAAATGACCGCATAGTACGAAATGGGGTGTACTATGCATATTATTTTAGCCATGCTCTCTCTCTCTCTCTCTCTCTATATATATATATATATATATATATAATATGCATAGGACACTCATTTCCGTCCAATACATATATATAGCTCAATAAATTAAAATTTAAGTTGCTCAATAAATTTTTTATATCAAAATATTATAGGAATCAAATTTCATGATTTTTAGAACTTTCTTACTATTTCTAAATATTTTTCGGTTGTTTAAAAGAAAATTGAAAAAAATATGAAGAAAGCTCTAAAAATCATAAAATTTGATTTTCTATGATTTTTTGATATGAATAATTTATTGAGCTAATTATATATACATAGGACGGAAGGAGTGTCCTATGCATATTATTTTAGGCTTGCTATATATATAGGGTAGGGTGCTCCATGGAGCACCAAACAGCTCGTGCTCCACATCCATTATCTCCAATTTGAAAATTCCAATGACCAATCTGAACCGTTCAACATGATCTACATTATAATCTACTTGGAGATTGAATTTTATATTTTTTTGAAATTGTTTGCTATTTTTTTAAAGAGGTAAAAAAGTTGCTAATCAAACGGTTTCTAAATCAACAAAAGTTGTGATTTTCATACCTCTCTAAAAAATAGCAAAAAATTAAAAATATATATATAATTCAATCTCCAAGTAGTTTTAAATATGTAGATCATGTTCCACGGTTCGGATCGGTCGTTGGATTTTCAAATTGGAGATACGATGTGGAGCATTAGAGGTTTGGTGCTCCATGGAGCACCCTAGCCTTTCTCTCTCTCTCTCTCTCTCTCTCTTTATATATATATATATATATATGAATAGGTTATTGTGAAAACGTTTGCACTCCGAACGAAGTACAAAAGTTACACATTTTATAATTTTTTAAGATCAAAATTTAAATTTAAGTTGCTCAATAAATTTTTCTTCTCCAAATCTTGTAGGAAATCAAATTTTATGGTTTTCGAAGCTTTTTAGCTATTTTTAAAAACAGTCCTGCTTACTATTAAAAAACATGACATTTTCAGTGTTGTTTTTAAAAAATATTTAAAAAATAGCTGGAAAGCTCCAAAAATCATTAAATTTGATTTTGTACAATATTTTGGGATGAAGAATTTATTGAGCGACTCAAATTTTAATTTTGAACTCAAAAAATTATAAAATGTGTAACTTTTTCACTTCAGCCGAAGTGCAAACATTTTCACAATAATCTAAATCTATATATATAGAGAGAGAGAGAGATAGATAGGCTAGGGTGCTCCATGGAGCACCAAACCTCTAATGCTCCACACCGTATCTCCAATTTAAAAACTCCAACGACCGATTCGAACAGTCGAACATGATCTACGTATTGAAATCTACTTGGAGATTGAATTTTATATTTTTTTTGAATTATGTTGCTATTTTTTAGAGAGGTAGAATAATTGCAACTTTTGTTGGTCCAAAAACCATTTGATTAACAACTTTTCTACCTCCTTAAAAAAATAGCAAAAAAATTCAATCTCCAAGTACGAGCGATTTTAAAAAAAATTGCACTCATGTTCAACGGTTCGGATCGGTCGTTGGAATTTTCAAATTGGATATAACGGATGTGGAGCACAAGCGATTTGGTGCTCCATGGAGCACTCTAGCCTTTCTCTCTCTATATATATATATATATATATATATATATATATATACAACAACAACTACAACAATAAAGTTTTTATTTTTCATATAAATTGGGGTAGGTTAGAAATGAAATCCAATATGAAATAAAAATCAATATATATAATTATAATATAATAAATAGTAAAAATAAAATTACAAACATGATAATAATAATAATAATAATGCTTATAATAATACTAATTATTATACACTATTCTACCGATCATAAGTTTAGACTAGTATTCTATGTCGTTAATCATGTACTAAAGTCGTACAATTATAATACTACTTCTAAAAATTAGTTTGTCACAGTTCTGGTATGTGGATTGCCGACTTCCATGCACTCATATCTGACGCCAACTCTTTGAAGACATTCCATGCCTTTAAGTCCCTTTTTACAGCTTCATCTCATGTCAATTTCGGTCGACCCCTACCTCTTCTCATGTTTTCGATGCAACTTAAAATTCCACTACGTACCGGTACATCACAAGGTCTTCACTGGATATGCCCATACCATCTCAAACGATGTTGAACAAGTTTCTCTTCAATCGGTAGAACCCCGACCTTGTCACATATATCATCATTACTAATGTGACTGCTTCTTGTATGCCCACATATCCATCGTAACATACGCATCTCTGTCACGCTCATCTTTTGTATGTGTTGCCCATTAGTAGCCCAACATTCTGCTCCAAACAACATTGGGAGTCTGATCGCCGTCTTATAGAACTTACCTTTCAACTTTTGTGTGACCTTCTTGTCGTATAGGATACCAGTTGCTTGTTGCCATTTTATCCAACTCGTTCTTATTATATGGCTAACATCTTCATCAATCTCACCATCACTATGTAGCATCGATCACAAATATCCAAATGTTTTTCTTTTAGGCACTACTTGTCCATCTAAATTGAGATCTCCATCTTCTGATCGAACGTCATTGAACTTGCACTTCATATACTCGATCTTAGTCTAAAACCTTTTGATTCTTAAGTCTTCCAACACAACTCTAATTTTCTACCCATATCTAACTTACTTCTGTCAATTAGGACAACATCATCTGCAAAGAGCATGCACAAGAGGTATCGCCTTGTATATCTTTCATGATTTCATCGATCACTAAGACAAAAATGTAAGGACTCAAGACTGGCCCTTGATGTAATCCTATCTTAATAGAAAAGTCATCAGTCTCACATTCACATGTGCTGACACTAGTAAGAACGTTATCATACATATCTTTGGTAAGGTTAACATATTTTGTTGGAACTTTCTTCTTTTCAAGTGCTCACCACATGACCGTCCTCGGTATTTTGTCATATGCTTTCTCCAAGTCGATAAATATCATGTGTAAATCTTTCTTCTGCTATTTATATCTCTCTATCAGTTGTCTTATCAAGAAAATCGCCTTCATAATCGATCATCCGGGCATAAAACCAAATTGATTTTTCGTAATGCTTGTCATATTTCTTAAAAGATGCTCAATCACTCTCTCCCATAGCTTCATTGTATGGCTAATAAGCTTGACTCCTCTATAATTGGTACAACTTTCAATATCTTATTTATTCTTGAAGATAGGTACTAATATAATTCTCCCCCACTCGTCCGGCATTTTGTTTGGACGGAAGATGTTGTTGAACAACTTAGTTAGTCATAATATCCCTATGTCTCCAAGGCATCTCCTAGGTTGGAAAGTTATCAGACTCTAAAGCCTTACCTACTTTCATATTTTTTAAAGCCTCATTCACCTCCTTCTCTTGAATTCTTCGAACGAATCGCCTGTGTGTTTCGTCAAAAGAGTCACTAGCTCAACCATAGTGCTTTTGTTATCTCCATTGAACAACTTGTCGAAGTATTCTCTCCATATGTTCTCGATCTCGTCGTCTTTCACCAAAAGTATATTTGTCTCATCCTTGATGCCTTTGACTTAGCTGAAATCTCTCGTCTTTCTCTTGCGGAGTTTGGCAATCTTATAGACGTTCTTTTTTCCTTCCTTCGTACCTAGCTTATGATATAAATCCTTATAAGCTCGACCTCTTGCTTCACTCACAGCTTTCTTTGCATTTTTTTTGTCGTTTTATACTTATGTACGTTGTCTTCACTCTTGTCATGATGCAAATACTTATAGCACATTCTCGTTCCACCACCAAGTGTCTTTAGGTTCACATCTATTTTCCTTAGTCACTCCGGATACCTCTATAGCTATCTTTCGAATGTGAGTTGTCACCTTCTTCCACATGTCACGTTTAATTTGAGCAAGGATAGGATAATATGCATAGTATACCCCTTCCATATTATGCGGTTATGCATGTTTAATTTGGTCAATAATTTGATATTTAAGTTGCTTAATAAATTCTTCATATCAAAATCTTTTAGGAAATCAAATTTTGTGATTTTTTAGTTTTTTGCTATTTTTTTTTAAATTTTAAAAACAACCAAGAAATGACACTTTTGTAATACTAAATCTGTGATGTTTTAAAAATATTAAAAATAGAAAAAAGCTCTAAAATCACGAAATTTGATTTCCTACAAAATTTTGACATGAAGAATTTTGAGCAACTTAAATCTCAATTTATTGGACAAATTAATAGTCGCATAGTACGGAAGGAGATGTACTATGCATATTATCATATCCTTGCTATATATTATATATATTGAGTCTAGCTATGGTACTTACGTAAGCACCAAGTTCTATCGTACTTACGATCATATCTCAAATATCAAAATGCAAATGGACG
>CAXKVX010002623.1:0-24581 GCA_964058865.1 Eleocharis quinqueflora
CATAAAGGAACAAGAGATAACAGATCCGGAGAAGATTCGCATCTTGAAGAAAATTACTCAAGCTAAGGACTATTATGCAAAAGAACAAGAATAAGCTCTAATGAGAGGTGAATTCCCAATAGTGATCCTCAACAACAAGATAGAGCAACCTACATCACTTGCAAAGAAGGATGGTGATAAGCAAATCGAGAAACCTTTGAGCCTTGCTAAAGCGGATGATCAAGTGCAAAAGACAACAACTCAATCAAAGGACAAGACTACAAGTACTCAAGTTATAGAGGCCCCTAGCCGAGCCAATACAGTAACTTTAAATGAGAGCTCTAAAGAGCAAGTAATTATTGAGAATGTTTGCAAAGCGAATTTCTTTTTGGATAAAGATCAAGAGTTTTTTTATTATGACTAAGCTTAAGGAGTTATTTGATGAGTCCAAAAGTCTTTAGAGGTTAAGGATGCTATGATCAATGATCTAAAGTAAAAAAAATTGAATTACTACAAAATAGGTTTAATGACATTGAGACCAAAGTAAATTTTGAAAAAGAAAAAGAATTAATAGAAGCACGTCCTTGGACTTCTAAATTTGTTAAGTTTGTTAAGTCCTCAAACAATAACACCAAAATTAACTATGATAAAATGTATGTTGGTCAAGGTCCACATGATAAGATCGATCTTGGTTTTATGAAAGAACAATCCCTAAAATTGAAAAGCAAACTAAGTTGAAAAACAAACCTACTCAAGCTAAGAAGCATGCCTATAAGTATGTTAAGCGATACAACAAAAAGACCAAGTTTACCAAGTCTAATTTTAGTATGGTGGTACATAAACCTAGAGTTAGAAACAATTATAAGACTACCAACCAACATAGAGCTCAACCACCAAAACTCTATGTTAAGGATAGGTATGGTAGATTTCAAGAGATACATAAGAAACTTGGGAACAATTTTGAAAGAAAAAGGTTTGTAAATGCTTTTAAATCAAGACCTAACCCTAGAAATGTTATACACAATCACAAGAATTTTAGTAGCAATTTTTAAAAGAGAAAGCTTTACATGACTAATCAACCAATATCTCATCCAAAGAACATTAAGAACTTTCATGATAAGTATAGATTGGTAATGAGTTATTGGAGACCAATTAATAACAACATCAATGATCATAGCAACCTTAACTCTAAAGCACCACTTTACTAATTTTGTTTGAGATTTGGACATCATGAACGCTTTTGTCGTTTTAGAAAAGGTAAATTTGTGAAACCACTTGTACTTCCTAGCACAAGTGGTACCAAACCCATTGTCTAGAGGGTCACTAGACTTCCTTCATTTGCTCATCATTTTGTATATTAGTTTGAGGGGGAGTCATGTATCAAAACGTATATTTCAATGTATAATATTGATTGAATTATATGTTTTGTGAACTTTAATTGAGCTTTATATCCAAGTCACAGTCTTGTCTGAATACTTGCATGAGTTAGAACATCATTTGCCAATTGAATTGAGTCCTATAAATGCTAAAGAACAAATTTGGAGCATAGCAGCAAATTAAAACTGGATAAATAGCAAAAATTGTTTAAAGCGTTATGAAAGGCATTACAACGAGTTAGTAACTTGTTATAACGGCTGGGAACCCGTTATAACGAGTTAGAAATCCAAAAACTAGCCGTTAAAGCATTTAAAACTAGTCGTTGCAGTGTTAAATATCTCAAGCGTTACAGTCACCCGTTATAACGGGTGGGCAACCGTTATAACGAATTGAGGACTCGTTATAACGAGTCCCTATAACGATCGAATTCTGAAAGCTATATAAACACCTCTCTTCTTGAATAAAATTCATCTCTTGCAATACAAATCAAGTCCTTATCTCCTCTATCAAAATTCTGAGAAATTTCCAATCAACCAGAGCCTATTAATACCAAACTCTTTCCTTTCAAATACTAAATTTGTCTCAAAAAGAAATCTTCAAATGGCTTCACCAAACTCAACCAAAACCAATGAAATAAAAAAAGGAATCAGAAATTGGTGCAAATAAAGACAAGCATGACCAAGGAGAGAGTTCAGAAATTAATCTCGACCTTTTACCAATAATCATGGAGGGTCTTCGACATCTCTCCCAACAAATTCATCATATGTCAGTGATAGTTATGCTTGATGACAATGATGTCAACCCTACCATTCATACTCCTTGGATTTCTCAACCATTCAAGAAGAACAAAAATGAAGAAAATGGAAAAGAAGACAAGAACTAGGATTTAGATAAAGTTTTCTAGCTATGCTTCAATAGAAACATGTTTGAGAGTTATCTAGCTCATGTTGTCACTAGTTCATGTCATTGTTGTTTCATTTTCTCTTATATCTTGTATGCATTATCATCAATGTTATCTTGGCTTTTGTTTTTAATCAATATTTTGAGATAAGAAATGAAAACTCATGTTTTGATTATATGTCTTGTGATGTTTATTGCTCTCATTGCTCTTTTATACTATGCCTTCTCACTTGACCCCTATGCTTAATTGGTAAATCATATAACATGTGCTTTATTAAAATTACTTCACTTGTATAATTGCATATGTGCTAAAATTCAGGGGGAGTAAATTTGTTTGAGCCTTTTGCCTTAATTTGCAAAAAGGGGCGAAATGAAAGATGTGCATCATTTGATATGCACATCTCAAATGATTTTGCAAATTGCCAAAATGGGGAGTTTGTTGGATCAACTCATCTCTTGTTTGACAATTTGCAAAACACATATAGTACTAACCTTGCACATTAAGTTTTGTGAAAATGCAGGTTAAAATAGGTACAAATCAATGTCAAACATACTCAAGCATTCTCTGGACAAGTCAAGACATGGTCTAAGCATCAAGGAAAGACTTCAAGGCACAAGACATAGCACATCATTCCCACAACACCAACTCGTTATAACGAGTTACAGAGGCATTATAATGAGTTCCCAAGGCGTCATAATGCCTCAGGAGGAGAGAGAAGGTGCAGATGCTGGATTTTCCCGAGACAAGCGTAACTGTAACCCTCCAGCAAAGCGTCACAACGAGTTGGCAATCCGTTATAACACCTCAGCCAAGTGTTATAATGGGTTATCAAATTGTTGGCCCACATGTCAGCAACAAAAGGGCAAAGAGGGAACAAGCCCAAGACGTTATAACGCCTTCAACTCGTTATGGGACTTTTCTGAAACGCTAGGAGCAATTTTCACAGATCTAAGATCCCAAGAAGTGCTCAGCCTATATATAAGGATTGCATATACGAACCAGAAGGCCATCAAAACATTAAGACAAGCTTCTCATTAGCAATTGAGCACTAAAGAGAGCCTCTTTCAATTCTCCTCCAACTACATAAACCTGAGAGCACTTAGGATAACTACTATTCTTTATTTGTCTATTCGAGATAACATTCTTTATCTATTTGATTAGCCTTTGATGCACCACATTTGTATTGTCAAGTGGTGCATACATGTCCTTAATTGTGTAGTCAATTGGACCTTGTAGCGGTGTATTGTGGTGTTGTCCCGTGCATCGAGTTAGGAGAAGAAGATTGGCTTACTTGTGTTGGAAGAAGTCAAAGATCGTCTCCGACCCTTTGTAAAAGATACTTGATTATAGTTAAACGGCCTGAAAGACGTTTTATTCCAAGAGACTCGTGGACGTAGGCCTAAGTTTCTTTTGATAGGCCGAATCACGTTACATAGCATGTCACTTGTTCTCGATTGCTCTCTTTTCACTCTTACTATCTTTTTAGCTCTTTGATCTCTATTTTTGTGATTTGCTCAATTGATTCTTAGAATTACTTGCTCTATTAATTGGCTAGGTGATTAAGGCCTAAAAAAAATAAATTAAATTGAAATCGCTTCCGCACAACAATTTGACCTTAGTCTTGTGCTTTGAGTGAAAACCCCTTCACATATTTTAGCAAAAATGATGTCTATAAGATTGCCAAATTCCGTGAGAGAAAGACGAGAGATTTTAGCCAAGTCAATTGCATCAAAGATGAGATAAATAAACTTTTGGTGAAAGATGACGAGTTCAAGAATATATAGAGAGAATACTTTGACAAGTTGTTCAATGGAGAGAATGAAAGCACTATGGTTGAGTTAAATGACTCTTTTGATGACACCAACATGCGACTCGTTCTAAGAATTCAAGATATGGAGGTGAAGGAGGTTTTAAAAAGAATGAAAGTAGGTAAGACTTTAGAGCCTGATAACATCATGGTCGACGTGTAGAGATGCCCTAGAGACATAGGATAGTATGGCCAACTAAGTTGTTCAACAACATCTTTCGGTCAAACAAAATATCAAATGAGTGAATGAGAAGTATATTAGTACCCATCATCAAGAATAAAGGAGATATTCAAAGTTGTACTAATTACAGAGGAATCAAGCTTATGAGTCATACAATGAAGCTTTGGGAGAGAGTGATTGAGCATCGTTTAAAAAATATGACAAGCGTTACAAAAAAACTAATTTGGTTTTATACGTGGACGATTGACTATAGAGACAATTTTCTTGACAAAACAATTGATGAAGATATATAGAGAGTAGAAGAAAGATTTACTTTTCATCAACTTGAAAAAAAACGTATGACAAAGTACTGAGGAAGTTCATGTGGTGAGCACTTGAAAAGAAAAAAGTTCCAATAAAGTACGTCAACCTTATCAAGGATATGTACGATAACGTTGTGACTAGTGTCAGAGCATGTGACATCGAGACTCATGACTTTTCCATTAAGATAGGATTACATCAGGACCCAATCTTGAGCCCTTATATTTTTGCCTTAGTGATTGATGAGATCACGAAAGATATATTCCTTGGTGCATGTTCTTTGCGGACGATGTGGTCTTAATTAACGAAAGTAAGGTAGAGGTGGGTGAAAAAGTGGAGTTGTGTAGGAAGATTTTAGAATCAAATGGTTTTAGACTTAGTAGTACTAAGATAGAGTATATGAAGTGTGAGTTCAGCGACGTTCGATCAGAATATGGAGATGTCAGTTTAGATGGACAAGTAGTGCCTACAAGAATCACCTTTCGATATTTGGAATCGATGTTACAAAGTGATGGCGAGATTGATGAAGATGTTAGCCACATAATAAGAGCGGGTTGGATAAAATGGCGACAAGCATCCTATGCGAAAAAGGTCTCACAAAGGTTGAAAGGTAAGTTTTATATGACGACGATCAAACATGCAATGTTGTATGGAACAATTGTTGGACTACTAAAGGACAACACATATAAAAGATGAGTGTGTCAAAGATGTGTGTGCTATGGTGGATATGTGGGCATACAAGAAGGGGTCACATTAGAAAATGACGATATACGTGACAAGGTCGGGGTTGCACCGATTGAAGATAAACTTGTTCAACATTGTTTGAGATGGTATGGGCATATACAACGGAGGTCTTTTGATGCAGTGGTACGTAGTGGAGTTTTAAGCCGCGTCGAAAATACGAGAAGAGGTCGGGGTTGACCAAAATTGACATGAGATGAAGTTGTAAAAAGAGACATAAATGCAAGAAATGTTTCCAAAGACTTGACGTCAGATATGAGTGTATGAAAGTCAACAATCACGTACCAGAATTGTGAGGACTAAAATTTAAAAGTAGTAGTATAGTTGTACGATTTTAGTTCAAAATTAACGACATAGAGCGCTAGTCTAAACTTATGATATGTAGAATAATTTATTATTATTATTATTAAAGGGAGCTGATACGTAGATATCATATTTGATACCAACTATTGATATCGATTTTATTATGCACCTTTAGTTGAGTTATCGTGCACATTATTTGATTTATTATGCATGTTATTTTTTTGTAATGAAATAGTTATACATGTTATCGATTTTATTATGCATTGAGTTATCGTGCACATTATTTGAGTTATTATGCATGTTATTTTTTGTAATAAAATAATTATACATGTTATTTTTTGTACTGAAATAGTTATGATATAACATGCATAATAACTCAAATAATATGCACGATAATCCAACTAAAAGTGCATAATAAAATTGATATCGATAGTTAGTATCAAATGTGATATTTACGGAACAATATCCTAAATTAAATACCTGGGAGTCTTTATCACCAGTTTAATTTGGGGCATATCCTCTAGATGGGGAATTATATTTAAGTATTTGGCATAACATGGCATGCATGCTGGTTGTGCAGATCATGCATGCATGAGATGATGAGAGGATGCATGTGAATAACTCAAACTAATCAACTGCACATGATTGAAGAATCAAATAATATGATTGAAGTTACCAAATGTTTCATTGATTTGTGATAATCATTTGGTTGGTATGCACGTAGTTTGCGGCATCTTTTGATTTACATGTATATTTTTTGTTTGTTTTTTTGTCTAATTGTATATATTCGGTTGGAACCGATCTAGCAGTACGTACAGTCCTTTTCGTATGTACGTACTCCAAATCAATCAAAATATGAAACATTAATTTAGAACATTTGGTTAATTATACAAATGAAAATGATGTTGTGACTTGTGCGCTAGACACCTTAACGGTAGCATGCTACCGTCTACCGATAATGATAATGATAATGATAGAGTGAGATATATAATTAGGAGCTGATACGTAGATATCATATTTGATATCGACTATTAATATCGATTTTATTATGCATTTTTAGTTGAATTATACTGCACATTATTTGAGTTATTATGTATGTTATTTTTTGTAATGAAATAATTATACATGTTGTCGATTTTATTATGCACCTTTAGTTGAATTATCGTGCACATTATTTGAGTTATCATGCATGTTATTTTTTATAATGAAATAGTTATACATGTTGGCTCAAATAATGTGCATGATAATAACTTAAATAATGTGCATGATAACTCAAATAATGATGCATAATAAAATTGATATCAATAGTTGATATCAAATGTGGTGTCTACGAAACATTATCCATATAATTAATTATGAAGTTTGTTTCAATATCACGGTTGATGAATTATTTTAACATACTCCGCATTTGCATTTGTTATTTCAAAGTTCGAATGACTGATTTAAATAGTTGAATGTGATCTTCATAAATGAAATATCATTTGTTATCAAGTTTCATATTTTTACTATTTTTTAGAGAAATAAAAATTCAGTCATATTTGATGGTCCATAGATCGCGAGTTTAACGGAATTTTCATCTTTATAAAAATTTATAAAAAGATAAAATTCGGTTATTTCTATAAAAATAATACGAATAAATCAATGATTTGAATCGATAATTTGAACTTTAAAATTCGAGATAGGAATGCCAAAAATTGCGAGTGTACTTGTGAAGATCATAACCTCACTCTTAGAATATTTGATCATCTAAATGTTTATGTATACACTATACAACATGTATGTTTAAATCTATGCTACCTGGATACTTGAAATATTTTATCGCACCGCATAATTTCTCTGATATTCGATACCCAGATATTTTTTGGGGTGCGCATCGGATATGTCGTGTGGCATATTTCTGATGTGGCGTATTCGAGATTGGCACATCAGATTATTTTATTAATTTTGACCCACAAATTTGATCTCTGATATGCCTCGATTTGTTTTGATACTTCACGTGACAATCAGATCTTGTAAAATTACTGATAATTTTTGTTATATCGCTAGAAAAATGAAGCATGGAGGGGAGTCGAGCCCAAGATAAGTCACACTATTAATTTTTAATTAATTAATTTATTAAATTCTATTATATTTAATTATTTTTCAATTAAAATTTAATATTTATAGCGCGCATGTATCTAAAAATTTTGAAATCACCGTATCACCGCATCCGTATAGTATCAAATACGAAATCTGCATCCGCAGTCGTGCAACACATATTTAAACTTTAAACATATATAAATGAAGACGTATGGAGATGCTCGGACACTTGAAAAGTGAATTGCTTTTAAAACTAATCTTTTATACATTTTTGCAGGCGTCACTTGTGCTTATTTTTTTCCCTTATAATTATGATAAAATTAATGATGTTTTGCAAATGATTTTAAGTGATAACTAACTATACTAATTTTATGCATTTAATATTTAATGACCACTAAAATAATTGAAAGGATTGAGTTACATATTACTCAAAAAAAAATATACTGATGTGCTCAGAAACAGAAATAGGAAACAGCAAAGCATGCAAACTAACATATAGTCAGATGGGAGCTGATACGTAGATATCATATTTGATATCAACTATTGATATCGAATTTATCATGCACCTTTAGTTGAATTATCATGCACATTATTTGAGTTATTATGCATGTTATTTTTTGTAATTAAATAGTTAAACATGTCGTCAATTTTATTATGCACCTTTAGTTGAGTTATCATGCATATTATTTGAGTTATTAAGCATGTTATTTTTTGTAATGAAATAGTTATACATGTTATTTTTTTGTACTGAAATAGTTATGGTATAACATGCATAATAACTTAATAAGTAAATGTGCATAATAAAATCGGTATCAATAGTTGATATCAAATGTGGTATCTACGAAACATTATCCTAGTCGGATAGTATTATTAGCTAGAAGTATTGGGATCTTTAGGCACATTACTATCTCATTAACCCCAGATAAACCTAGTTACCAAGATGCCACAAAAAATGTATGGATCTGTAAAGATTCGCAGAAATTTAAATGCTCATTTTTTCTGCTTAATAGCTGTCTGAAGACTGAAATAAACTTATTAATTTGCATTATTTACACAGTTGTCAGAACAAATGGATTTGTTTCTAATATAAGCATGCAACTTGTGCACTACTATTAGTACCTTATGAATTGAACATCATGTGAGAGCTGCTGATTGCTAGAAATTAAGCGTAATTTAATATCCTTTTGAGTTCAATAAATTAACACCAATTTATTTAGTGCCCCTAGGTTTTATCCCTTTCGTTCATTGGACAAAAAAGAGATCTGATAATTAATGCCAATAATTTATAGTTAACAACGGAAATTTGTACGATGGTTTAGTGATCACAATTGTAAACTTATATATGTCAATTAAGAATTTGATAAAGGACAAAATATTAGAGGTAATTAAAGTGCTAAACTAGCAACATACCTTGTATTGTTTCAACAACTCATGATTTGGAACTTCTAGAAAAATGATATATAAAAAAAATGATATAGAAAAATGATATATAATCAATAAAAACCAGAGGCGGATGCAATTAGTTATAATGGGTCAATTGACCTCATTTTGCAAATGAACTTTTTGGTGTAATTTAGCAAAATTTGGCTATATATATATATAACTTCTTTGACCCCATCCTTGCGTCAAACTTTTGTTTCTAAAAAGACATACACACTATGAAATGATTAGTATATTTAATTAATTTTTCATATAATTTGCAATAAACAAACAATTCGCCTCCATTTGGCATCCTCCCCTAATAAAACAGCACATACTAAGAAACGGATTTTAATCTCACAAGTGGCGATGAAAGTTCCCTTTCACAGTGGGTACGACTAATAGTTCTCAAATTTCTGTCTCATACTCTCGTTTTCTGAACTAACTTTGTCAAAAATAATCAAAGAATAAAAAAAACAAATAAAATAGAAAGTTGAACAAAACACACTTTTTCGAAATGTTCCTCCATACACACAATCGTTAACGTTTTCATACGTTATATCTCATATGTACACTAAATAAAACAAATGTTCACATGAGTTTCAACAGATATTTATACTTGTTGTTTCAAGTCTGATGTGTACTTGAAAACTGTAAATAATAGTGTTTATCATAGAATGTAGTGTAAACTAAACAAAACATGTGTTTAAATTGGTTAAAACATGTGTATATACTAGTTGTTTTCAGTATGATGTGCACTTGAAAAAATATAACTAATAATTGAAAACATTTCCTAACTCACAATATAACAATATGGTGGCAAACAATCTTCTGATGACACGTGGAAATTGAAAATTAGCTGCTTCTGATAAAGAGCTCGATAAACTTTTATCCATTTCAATGAGACCTCTACCTTCAGCTGATTCTCAAAAATTATTATGTAGGACTCCATCAACCGTCAAAAGATCTGCCCATGATGTTGGACCTCTAACGTGGTTAAGGAGTATGCGTAAATAACTGTGTTACTCGGATTCGTCTCTCTCTCTTCCGAATCCGATACGCACGGATACGAAATTCGCGTCGGATACGATTCAGTGCGTATCCACAACGAATCCAGCGATTTTTGTTTTGTCCGCGCAAAATTTTTCACTTTTGGGATTCGAACCCGAGGTGCGTAGGGCACAGAAGCAACAACGCTCCATTTGAACCACTACACCAAGCTAGAACTTGTGATCATATTATGTTTGACATCTATATAATCAAAACTTATTGATTGTGCATTTTTTTTATTTACTATATTATTTATTTTAATATTTAAATTTTATTATATATAGCCGCATCCGTATTCAAGATTTTTTTAAATTGACGTATCGCCGCACCCGCACCGTATCGGATACGATACTCGCACCCGCACCCGTGCAACATAGGTAAATAATAACGATCACTATGTGTCGGGTTCGTAGTGACAATTCGACCCACTTCCATTCCTTTCTGTCGTTTCTTCCATTTATTATGAGTCGAGTTCCGTATGAAATGCTCTGGAAATTTCTTGTAAAGGTATCTTCTTGCTTTGGATCTCTTTTATTCATCCCGAAGAAATCAGTGAGCATCGTTTTCTTTGTGTTTTCATCCTTAGTAAGATCATACAAGTTTTGGTTCTTTGCAAATCGAATTGTTTGTTCATTTGGAACTTGGAAGATGTAGCCACAACGATCGAACTGATGAATGCATCTTGATAAATTTGAATATCATTAACCTGGTTTTTGTTCCCTCCTGTTGTCGATTCGACAACCAATTTGTGCAATCATGACCCTTGTAAATGTATTTGAAAAGATATTTAACAGCTTGAATACTCGAGCAAATCTCCACATTGATATGATAATTATATCTCACGAGTAAATGTGGGTTATAGGGAACTATTCATCTGTTATCTAACTTTGCACCACGAATTTGAACTTGTCGCACATTGTTTCTTCTCAGATAGACAAGAAAGAGTCTTGGCCTTGTTGTGTAAAAAAAAAAACAAGAATATTGAAGTTTGTATAAGTCAATGAATTTTAAAAAAAATATAATTCACTGAGCACCTAACAATTATAATAAAAATCATTCGATGAATGTATAACATTCACTGAGTCCTATACGGTTCATTGTAACCAAACATTGACAAAACAATTTTACCAGAACCCGAAGGGTAGCACTGAGAAAATACAGTGTTAAAGGAATTTGTGTATTAATTTGCACATTTGAAGAATGGAAAAAAAAAAATCAAACAATAAAAAAAATAGGTTAAGATGACTAACTACCTTGGATAGTTACTTCGAAGAATTGTTTTGGGTACGAAAATCTGCACCTTCTATTTTTCATGCAAGAACAACATCCTGGTTGTAAGGCACCACAAGATCAACATATTTTAGATCCATAAACATATTTTCGTTCTTCCAAGTAGTGAAAAATTGTACAATTTTTATATATTATCCGAATAACACTCTTGTATAACTATTCTACTTTTACTATTACGATAGCACTCCAGCTATTCGTTGGTTTGAGCTTTTATTAGAAAAAAAAGAGCCACAAAAGCTAAACACTCTGAATAGTAATAAAAGTTGAAAAACATTGTTATTCAGTAAAAACAAAAAGTAAAAAAAAATGTCAAAGGAAAGAAGAGTGGAAGAATGTTGTTTAAGTATTCCGATCAAACGTGACAGAAATGACGAAAGAATGAAAACAAAACAATATTTTTTACTTAATTTGCCCAACTACATAGTCTACATTATTATTCTTTCAAATAGTAAAAAATATCTTACTCTCATATTACTAGTTTTAAAATAACACGCTTCTATCGATTATTCTAATTTGGCATTTCAATAGCTGTTTTTTTTTTTCACATTTGCTAAAAGAACCTTTGTATTTTTTTTCCAAAATGTAAAAATACTCTGCAAGCGAATATGTTGCAACTTTAATTCGTTTGCTAAAAGATGCACAAAATTTTGAATTGAAATCGACTGCTAATCCTAATTGGATTATATAATTAAATTTTTAGATCTAAACAACTTGAACAAAACTTCCTTTGTTTCATCAATTCGAACTCACACTCCTGTAAAAAGAAATTACTAGAAAAAAATCAACCGAGATCCTAATTTATTTATTTTCTCCTACAAATAATTTTATTATTTAGGATAATATTGCGTAGATACCACATTTGATATTAATTATTGATATCGATTTTATTATGCATCTTTAATTGAGTTATCGTGCACATTATTTGAGTTATTATGCATGTTATACCATAACTATTTCAGTACACTAAAATAACACGTATAACTATTTAATTACAAAAAATAACATGCATAATAACTTAAATAATATGCACAATAACTCAACTAAATGTGCATAATAAAATCGATAACATGTATAACTATTTTATTACAAAAAAAAACATACATAATAACTCAAATAATGTGCATGATAATTCAACTAAAGAGACATAATAAAATCGATACCAATAATCCATATCAAATATAATTTTTATGTATCAACTCTCTATTATTTATTTTTGTTTTCAGAATCCATGAAATTTACTGTTGCAGACTCCCACGTATAGTTCTGCAACCAACAAAATATGTATAGTTTTTCTGTAATCACGCTGGCTGAAATCTACTGCTTTTTCTTTCTTCCTCTCAATAAAAACCGCTAGATTCCGATCTAACGGATAATATAGAAAGAATAACAGAGTACAGGAGAAGTGATAACAGCGGACAGGGATCCGTAAAGTGCCTTGGGAGAAGAGGAAATCATATAATCTCCACCGACCATACCTACTTTCTGACATAGTCTTCCGTACATATCTCCCTTCTGGACTCTACGGCTACAACTTCCCATTTTTCGCCTCCAGTTCAAATAAACTGGAGACTACACGAACTTTATTTTTTCAAACGAAAGAGTAGAATTTCACAGAGTTACAGAAAAAAAGAAAATAGCTTGTTTTGTATGATAACGAGGATCTTTTTAGGAACTTAATTGGGATATCAGTAGTTTTATATTATTTTTCTTTATTTTCTAACAACAAAGTTACATTTTCTTTTGTAAATTTGTTGTTCCTCTTATTTTCTCATTTGCTTAAGAAGACGTGGCAACAAATCCAGCACTAGATGATATATACAAAATGAGAGCTGATACTTAGATATCATATTTGATATAAACTAATGATATCGATTTTATTATGTACATTTAGTTATGTTATCCTGCACATTATTTGAATTATTATGTATGTTATTTTTTGTACCTAAATAGTTATACATATTATCGATTTTATTATGTATCTTTAGTGGAGTTATTATGCACATTATTTGAGGTATTATGCATGTTATTTTTTTGTATTGAAATAGTTATATATGTTATTTATTGTACTGAAATAGTTATAGTATAACATGCATAATAACTCAAATAATGTGCAGAATAACTCAATTAAAAATGCATACTAAAATCGATATCAATAGTTATATCAAATGTGTTATGTACGAAACATTACCCTATACAAAACTGTCAATCAATCCGAGGCAAATTAATGCAATTTTCCCATTAGGAAGTTCGGTGAACTTCTTTTTTGATAATAAATTGCAGAAGAAATGTACTTCTTCATTTCCCTTGGCCGGAGAAGGTTTCAAAATAGATTCCATCTTCGTAAAATTTTCATAAAGAGTCATTGAACAAACTTTTTCAACGTCAAAGTCATTCTAAAAATTTCACAGAAGGTCAAGTCCCTAAATTTTTCAATTTTTTTACTTTCCGTTCATTTCTCTTAAAATTTTAGTACAAATTTTACACTCTAGAAGCCCAATTAATACTTGTGCTCCTAAAAAAATTTAGGAATACAAGTATTAATTGTGTTTTTGATCTTTTGTGATATTTTTAGAAGTCAATTGACTCTATGTTTAAAACAAATTGTTTCTATGACCCTCTATGCAAAAATTACTCCATCTTCTTTGTATCAATCTAGGATTTACTCTCCATGGCCTTGGGATTTGTTTTTGTCAGATCTGAAAATGTCCGGTATTAAAATTGACAATTTATTTACTTTGGCCCTCTGACTCTTTTTAATTTCACTTTACACCTTAGTTCTTGACTTTCCCTGATTCATATTTGTGCATGTGTTGACTATATTAGTTAAAAAATAAATTTCATAATCATGTATAATTTAAAAAAGAAATAACAAAACAATGGTGTTCATTTTGTTAAAGCTATGAACAATTTCTTATTTTAATTATTTTTACTTTTTGCACGAGAAATCATAAGAGCGACCTCAAGACCTCAACAACAACAACAACAACAACAACAACAAAAAAGCTAAGTTGCAGTCTTCAAAGTTGACATTCACAAAAAAAAAAATCTATTTTATAAATTGACAATTCTTGATGAAATGTTTGGAAGCATGCCAAAGGATTAACCCACAGTGTATTGATTGGATACAAGTATACAACACATGTTTTAGGAAGATAGTTGAGGATCTAGTACATATTTCCACCTTTCAATGGATGTAGATCTTTGCCTCTTGTATGTAAAATGATGCGTTGATACTACTAAAACTTTGTTCTCATCAGATGTTGCGCCTTAAGATTATATAACAAGTGAACATATATGCATGGCTAGTTGCAATGCATGCATGGTTGAAGACTTCCCCATGAAACACTTGCGGTACTATTGTCTGACAAGAGGTTCACAAAATTACATATCAGTATTCAGTCCTAATTGTCAAGGTGCAAAATAAGCTAACAAGGTGAAAAACATCACTATTATTGATTGGAGGTTGAATATATCTGGCAAGTTGGCAAATGACGCTAGCATTTTTTTTTTGTTTGATTCATATGACGCTAGCTTAGATCCAGAGAATTGGTAGGATTAAGCATAAGAAACTTTGAGGCGATGAACACAACAATACTATTGCTCAAATGATGTGAAAATGGATGACTATATACTTTGATGGAAGGAATCAAGAAGCAACTCCAGAAAAGAGATTTAATAGCCCTCATTTAATAGCGGAGATACAATAATATCGTTATTAAATATTTTTAAATCGGATCACAGTGTACATTTACTATATAAACATATCTATTATAGTGGACCGAAGCCAAAATCCGCTATAAAAACACATTTAATAGCGAATGCTCACTACCCCACTACAAAATGCTGCCTTTTTTATAGCGGATGACATCAAAGAGCCGCTATAATAGAGTATTTATAGCGGATGGTACATGGAGTCCGCTATTAAAGGGTATTTATAGCGGATCTGCCTTAGCAACCACTATAAATCACAGTCCCACGGATCAGCATGTAGTTCCAATCCAACAGTTGATTCATGTCAATCCAACGATCCAAAAAATCACACAGTCTCAGGAATTGAGACATAGATTTTCTTCCAAAATTTTTTGTTCTCTATATAAATATCAATTCTTCATCGTTCTTCCCTCATTCTTCCGTCTTTCCACAAAAATCTTTCATCATTCTTTCTTCTTCCCACAAAAATCTTTCCACATTCTATTTTCGTCCTTCAAATATTATTATTTTTAAGTATGACTGTAAACATATATATATATATATATACACATATAGAGAAAGGCTAGGGTGCTCCATGGAGCACGAAATCACTCGTGCTCCACATTCGTTATATCCAATTTGAAAATTCCAACGACCTATCTGAACCGTTAAACATGATCTACATATTGAAATATACTTGGAGATTGAATTTTACAATTTTTTGAATTTTTTTGCTATTTTTTTAAAGAGGTAGAAAAGTTGCTAATCAAACGATTTCTGGATCAACAAAAGTTGCAATTTTCCTACCTCTCTAAAAAACAGCCAAAAAATTCCAAAAAATGTAAAATTCAATCTCCAAGTAGATTTCAACATGTAGATCATCTTCAACGGTTCGGATCGATCGTTGGAATTTTTAAATTGGAGATATGATGTGGAGCATTAGGAGTTTGGTGCTCCATGGAGCACCCTAGCCCATCTATATATATATATATATATATATAGAGCATGGCTAAAATAATATGCATAGTACACCCCATAACGTACTATGCATATAGATATAGGTCATTAAATTGAGGTTTAAGTTGCTCAATAAATTCTTCATATGAAAGTATTGTAGGAAATCAAATTTCGTGATTTTTAGAGCTTTCTAGCTATTTTTTAAATATTTTTTAAAAACAGTCCAGATTTAATACTACAAAAGTGTCATTTCTGGGCTGTTTTTAAAAAATATTTATAAAATAGCAAGAAAGCTCTAAAAATCACGAAATTTTATTTCCTACAAGATTTTGATATGAAAAATTTATTGAGCAACTTAAATATCAATTTAATGACCAAATTAAATACAAATTGGCGCATAGTACGTTATGTGGTGTACTATGCATATTATTTTAGCCATGCTCATATATATATATATATATATATATATATATATATACAACTGGGCTATGGTGCTATAAATAGTTCTGACAATCAGTGGGGTGAACCCCCTTGCATATATGGTAAGAGAACTGATTTTTATTTTACAGGCTGGGGGTCTGGTCTTAGTGGTGAGACAATTTATGAAAATGTTCACCACTGGATTGGCTATGATATTTCACCATCCATGCTTGGTGAGTAAATTAACTACTTGATCACTTATTGAATTCATTAATAGGCTTCTGTTTGTCATGCTGATATCATTTTTACAAAAATAGATATTGCATTGGAGAGGGAGGCAGAAGGTGATCTTTTACTTGGTGACAGTGAATATACTTTACTGATAACGACAGACATATTAAATAAGATGAATACTAGATAAACTACAAATATCAAAATTTTGTTTGTTTTGTTATGTTTTCTAGGTGACAAGTCGGTTCAGAACAACCAGGGAATGCGCATGGTATACGTGCATTGCGGCACCAATCCATTTGAATTATTAACAAGCATTTAAGTATGTTATCTCTTTCTTTAATTTTTTTTCCAGTAAAGCTATAATTTTAAATTTAAATTGAAAACTTTATTCTTTAAGCTTCAGTACTTATTCACAACCTAAAATATTTTAAAATCTTGTTTCTCTTTGATTCTGTTTCTACCTTTCTTTTAACTTTTCTTTATGTTGTATCTTGTGTCA
This sequence comes from Eleocharis quinqueflora, assembly GCA_964058865.1. Taxonomy (NCBI): domain Eukaryota; kingdom Viridiplantae; phylum Streptophyta; class Magnoliopsida; order Poales; family Cyperaceae; genus Eleocharis; species Eleocharis quinqueflora. The sequence continues at coordinate 17,228 of CAXKVX010002623.1, forward strand.
AATCTTTGTAAACCATAAAAGTAAAAAAGTGAAATTGTTGAAGCTGTATAGGAGCATGTAAAGTGTGGTACATGAACATTTTGATCATTTGTAGGTTCCTTTGGTTTTCAATTTGGTTAAGTTTGACACTAGATTTATCTCTCCATGGTTGCATCTGGCCTCTCACTGGTTTCTTTTGTTTTAATGACAAGTATAGCTTTATGCAATGAAGTTGAAGGCATGCTCTCATGTCAAATAATATACGTTCTTTATTGAAAGGGACAATTGGAGCTATATAGTGTATGGCCTCAGGATGGATAATATTTGGGGGCTCAATATCAACAGTACTTTTAGATCACTTCTTCGGGGTCATAGTTAGGTATCGATCTCTTTTTTTCTCTAATTACCAATATGGAAGGCTTGCATAACTTACTGATGTGGTGCCTGATTGTTATGTGGTAGCACAGTCGCATGTATCCCTTGCGCAAATCCTAGCACTGGTGCTTTACAAATTTTATAAAATGCTGTTTCAATCTAATCTTGGGTTGAAATGGTTTTTAATGGTAACATGTAAAGGTTAAGCCATCTGAGCGCATCCTAAGAATGCATCAATAAGGCACTGGCTTTTTCAGAGAGCAGTTATTTATTTTTGTTTCCTGATGGCACCTTGTGTTTTCAGATGCACTGTAAACTTGACTTAAAATCACTAATAGGGCCCTTGTTGTTATAGTTCAAGTCCTTGTTGTTTTCAGATGCACATTCACTTAGGTACAGTGTTCTTTGAAATTTGGCAGGAACAGGAAACTCCGAGAAAGATAGATGATTAGTTAAGCAAAAATTGTTCATCATTTTAGATAAGTTCTCAATTTATTTAATCATATGAGCAAGAAGAGAAGAATAATGAAGCATATGAGCAAGAAGAGAAGAATAATGAAGGACAAGGATCTCATAAATGAGAGCAGCTGAATCTTTTTTTCATTGTGTTCAAGCTTCTTTTTATTAATGATAAAAATAAAAATATTTGCTTATTTTGCTTACTATTAAATTAATGCTTGTTTGTCTTGTTTTACTTATTATGGTGCTGGTACTGTATTATTTATAAAAAGATGGTTCAGTAATTTGTGTGATCAATTTTCTTGCAATTGTAACGATTTTCTTTTTTATTAAGATTGTTATTGGATCTATATGTCTTGATTTGTTCCAGATTTATTGAGTGATATTAATGCTATATTTGTTTCTTCAGATTAGAATGTTATTTGTGCATATTTAGTACTATATTTGTTTTTCTTTATTAGATTTATAATCTTGAAACATACTGTGCAGATAAAATGTAGAGTATGTACATGTCTTTGAAAACCATTACGCAGAAAAAATGTAGCCTAACTCAACACTATCTTTATAATCTTGAAACATACTCCCCTAAGAAATGATGCGTGGGAAAATCCAAAATGTGCATGGTACTGATCACATTAATTGTCATGTACAATATTTTTGTATTCATGCAAGTAATCACATCCAATAGAGCAAGAATAATACATGTAACTATAGGTCCGTACAAAATCAGTGACGTACATTAAATAAATAAAAGAAATTAAATTTTATCACATTAAATCAGTGACATACAAAATCTACATAAAACAGATAAAAGATATTTTTTCAAGAAAAAAATTATCACATTTGTGCCCTTTTCATTGAACATGTTCACATGGTACGTCATGTATCACAAAAATCGTCGTACGTCATTTGTCATGTGTCATGGGTAATGCGTCATGCGTCGTCATGCGTTATGTAAGATCGATGCGTCATGCTGCATGCGTCATGCACCATGCCTCCTACGTCATGCGATATCTTATCAAGCGATATCAAATTCTGAAAAATCCGCTCAAAGAAATAGGAAATAATCTGATACACATTTAGCAACCATATATTTGTTTATCTTCTCAAATTTGACTAAGTACCCAGTATTAGTTATCGAGTAACTAAGTCCATGCGCTTCCCCATGCTAAACCTCTATGAAGCACAAGATGCGAAATGGCTCGTTAGAGATAGCTTCAACAACCTTATCAAGCGATATCAAATTTGAGAAAACCCGCTCAAAGGAATCGAAAATAATCTGATGCAAACTTAGCAACAAGAACATATATGTGTTTATATTCTCAAATTTTTCTAAATATGAAGTATCATGTATCATGTAGCTATGTTTGTGCGTTCCCCCAAGCTAAATCGCTGTGACGCACAAGAGGCGTAAGAAATCATTAGAGAGAGCTTCAACAACCTTATCAAGCGAGATCAAATTTCGAAAAGTCCGCTCAATGAAATCACAAATAATCTGATGCAAATTTAGCAACCAGAAAAATATATGTGTTTACTTTCTCATGTATCATTGAGCATGCGTCATGTGTCATGTGTCATGCAACATGCGGCGTCATGCGTCATCCGTTGTCATGAAGTGTATGCGGATGATGCGTGAACCCAAACGCAAGACGACCTATGACGCATGACGCACAACGCATGACATATTACGCAAGACGTAGTCAATGGTGCATGACGTACGACATATGACACATGGTGCATGACGTATGAAGAGCGACGAATGAAGCATGAAACCAGACGCATGACGAACCATGACGCATAACGCATGACGCATGACGCATTACGCATGACATATTACGCATGACGCACGAAGTATGACACATTCCAACCCCTGACGCATGCCGCATTACGCATGACGCATGTCGCGTTACGCATTACGCATGACACATGACGCAAGACGTACGACGCATGACGACCCATAACGCATGATAGTCATTTCATCTTTTTTTTCATTAGACTTTTTAGTAGAACATTATTTAATGTGAAACTATGTCGTGCTCAATATTTTGTAATTTATTTTTTACTATTGAATCGTGTAGACATTTATTATAAAACAAATTGCGATATTGTTTACCCCACCGCATCGTGTGGGCATCTTACTATATATATATATATATATATAGAAAGGCTAGGGTGCTCCATGGAGCACCAAATTGCTCGTGCTCCATATCTATTATTTTCAATTTAAAAATTCCAAAAGACCGATCCGAACCGTTCAACATGATCTACATATTAAAATCTACTTGGAGATTGAATTTTATATTTTTTTTAATTGTTTGCTATTTTTTTAAGAGGTAGAAAAGTTGATAATCAAACAGTTTCTAAACCAACAAAAGTTGTGATTTTCATACCTCTCTAAAAAATAGCAAAAAAATTCAAAAAAATATAAAATTCAATCTCCATGTAGTTTTAAATATGTAGATCATGTTCAACGGTTCGGATCGGCCGTTAGAATTTTCAAATTGGAGATACGATGTGGAGCATTAGCGGTTTGGTGCTCCATGGAGCACCCCTAGCCTATCTTTATATATATATATATATATATATATAGAGAGAGAGAGAGAGAGAGAGAGAGTTGTGCTAAAATACTTTATAAAGCACCATCATTCATATACTTTAGGCTAGTATATTGAGATACAAAGTGAAAACGGTCGATCAAGACCGTTGAAAATGTTCTCCATATTAACATCTATTTAGAGGCCAAATTTTACATTTTTGGAATTTTTTTGTTATTTTATCGGATTGGTGGAAAATTTGTTAATCTAACGATTTACAGACCTCCAATTTAACCAACTTTGCACCATCGGAAAAATAGTAAAAAAATTCAAAAAAATATAAAATTTGGTGTCCAAATTGATGTTAGTATGGAGAATATTTTCAACGGTCTTGATCGCCTGTTTGCACTTTTTATCTCGAGATACGAGTCTAAAATATATGAATGTTGGTGCTCTATAAAGTATTTTAGCATAACTCTCTCTCTCTCTCTCTCTCTCTATATATATATATATATATAGTTGTGCTAAAATACTTTATAAAGCATCAACATTCATATACTTTAGCCTAGTATCTTGAGATGGAAAGTGAAAACGGTCGATCAAGACCGTTGAAAATGTTCTCCATATTAACATCTATTTAGAGACCAACTTTTACATTTTTGGAATTTTTTTGTTATTTTATCGGATAGGTGGAAAATTTGTTAATCTAACGATTTACAGACCTCCAATTTAACCAACTTTGCACCCATCCGAAAAAATAGTAAAAAAATTTCAAAAAATATAAAATTTGTTCTTTCAACGGTCTTGATCGGTTGTTTGCACTTTGTATCTCGAGATACGAACCTATGAGTGTTGGTACTTTATAAAGTATTTTAGCATAACTCTATATATATATATATGTATATATATATATATATATATATATATATATATATGTATGTATGTATGTATGTATGTATGTATGTATGTATGTATGTATGTATATATGGAGATAGGCTAGAGTGCTCCATGGAGCACCAAAACCCTAATGCTCCACATCATATCTCTAATTTTAAAAATCCAACGATCGATCCGAACCGTTGAACATGATCTACATATTGAAATCTACTTGGAGATTGAATTTTACATTTTTTTTTTGAATTTTTGTGCTATTTTTTAGAGAGGTAGAAAAATTGTAATTTTTGTTGGTTCAGAAACCGTTTGATTAGCAATTTTTCTACCTCTTTAAAAAATAGCAAAAAAATATAAAATTCAATCTCCAAATAGATTTCAATATGTAGATCAATTTCAACAGTTCGAATCGGTCGTTGGAATTTTCAAATATGAGATAATGGATGTGGAGCACGAGAGGTTTGGTGCTCCATGGAGCACCCTAGCCTATCTCTATATATATGTATGTATATATGTGTGAGTTTTACATATTACTGTAAAGTAGTTTTTTCTCACAACTCGTTTAGTTATTAATGTAAAAATAAAATTGGGTTTCTTCATAAGGTCGTTTAAAAATAAAATTAGGCTGTTCAAAATCAGCAACATGACATATTTACAAATAGTCAAATTTTCTCTTGATTATATATTAGAACATACATTTCTGCAAAAATGTCTGTCAAATCAGTCAATTTCGCAATAAATGCAAAAGCTGACAGCAACATTTTCTTTAAATTTCAAAATATTTTATAGCGGAACTTTCTTGAGAACCACTATAATAGAGCTCTTTTATAGTGGGATTTACTCTAAAGGCCGCTATAATAGATGTCTTTTATAGCGGAGCTCTACCAAGGTCCGCTATAATAAGTCTTTTTTGTGCTATTTTTTAGAGAGGTAGAAAAATTGTAATTTTTGTTGGTTCAGAAACCGTTTGATTAGCAATTTTTCTACCTCTTTAAAAAATAGCAAAAAAATATAAAATTCAATCTCCAAATAGATTTCAATATGTAGATCAATTTCAACATTTCGAATCGGTCGTTGGAATTTTCAAATATGAGATAATGGATGTGGAGCACGAGAGGTTTGGTGCTCCATGGAGCATCCTAGCCTATCTCTATATATATGTATGTATATATGTGTGAGTTTTACATATTACTGTAAAATAGTTTTTTCTCACAACTCGTTTAGTTATTAATGTAAAAATAAAATTGGGTTTCTTCATAAGGCCGTTTAAAAATAAAATTAGGCTGTTCAAAATCAGCAACATGACATATTTACAAATAGTCAAATTTTCTCTTGATTATATATTAGAACATACATTTCTGCAAAAATGTCTGTCAAATCAGTCAATTTCGCAATAAATGCAAAAGCTGACAACAACATTTTCTTTAAATTTCAAAATATTTTATAGCGGAACTTTCTTGAGAACCACTATAATAGAGCTCTTTTATAGTGGGATTTACTCTAAAGGCCGCTATAATAGATGTCTTTTATAGCGGAGCTCTATCAAGGTCCGCTATAATAAGTCTTTTTTATAGCGGTGGGATGTTAATGTCCGCTATTAAAAGTTCTATTTAATAGCGGAGTTTATTGATCTTTAACAATACCTCTTTAACAGCTCCTCTTTAGTCCGCTATAAAAAATTGTTTTAACCAGCTATAGTATTCCTTTATTGTAGTAGTGAGTTCAAAACTTGTGTGACATACAGTATATGCATCTACCTTTTGAAAAGATGTGGAAGAAATAGGCCATGCATTCATAGCTTAAGTCACATTTGTACTCGACTAGAATTTCAAATTAATCTATGGTATGACACCTGATATGAAGATGAAAACAATTTACACACACACACATACACACACAAACTTCAAATTTGTTTGCTGTAATACAAGTATACAACACAAAAAAGCCTCAAGATTCGTGCAGCTCCGCAATACAAGATTAATTAGACATTCAACAGCCCTTGGATGGATCCATCTCTCAAAACACCTTTCAAAGATTTAATTTGGAATTTACATTCACTCTTTTAGTTTGGCACTATTTCTAAGTAAACAAAAACAATGAGGTGTCACAAGAAAAAAATATTTAAAAGTTAGAAAGGAAAATAACATGAATGGTTTTTTAAAGCGAAAAATGTAAAATATCGTTACAAAAGAAAAAGGTAATTAAGTCGGATCATTTTATTATAAAGTCGGTGCGTGTAGATTTTCTCATACTTATGCAGAACACAAAAAGGTAAAATTAATAATATATTCATATATCCAGTTAATATTTATTTTTAAATAAAACATATCATTTCATTAATATTAATATAAAAGACACACACATTAACTTGATAGATAGAAAGAAAGGTGTATAAAACTGATTTTTCATCATTTTTTGTCTTCCCATAATTACAACAACAACAAATTCTTTTGTCCCAAATAAGTTGGGAATGTTAGAATTGAAGCTCATATTAGATTTTATTTTCATAAGATTAACTGAATTTTTACGTTGGCTCGTCAAGTCTATCACAACTCTTCTCATTTTCGAACTTGAAATTGATTATGTAAAACATAGAGTTTTTTGTCTTCTCATAACTAAATGGAGAAAAAATATGAAAAATATGAAGTAGCTTGTTTTTTTTTGAATAAAAGCAGGACGAAACCTACCTGTTTCATTGAAACAGCTAAGTATCAAAAGGTCCTAGTACAATCTATATATCCTTAATTTTCTAACTAACCTATTGTTGGGATTTCATGTGTAAGTTCAAGAGGACGAAAATTAAAATTTTTTGCCTCTATTTAACTCAATACACAATGATCTTATTTATATAACAATTGCAAGGAAGATTATACTATGACATTTCATCGAACACCTCTTGTGCATCAACAAAACAGAAAATAAAACATTTATTTCTTGCACAAGAGTTGATAAAAGATTATGTCTAAAGAGATTGTCAAATCTCTTCGTAGAGAGGAGTCGATTCCTCTTCTAGGTCTTTTAGAAACCGTCGTCTTCCTTCTTCGGCCATGGAAGCACCCTTGTCTCTTGGTTCACCTTGAACCTAAACAACAACCTAAAGCATCCTTAGATAGATG